>JBCNJP010000010.1:113040690-113115426 GCA_039602395.1 Deinandra increscens subsp. villosa
GCTTGTGGTTGGATGGGCAGAGGGAAAACACGTCTGTGTTGACCTCACTGGCGTGTCTCCTCTTGTTGGGCTTAGGGACAACGGGTTCGTCGCGGGGCGGGCTGCGCAGAAGGCCGAGGCTGGCAAAGTCGCTAAACACGAGAGAGCCTGTCTCGAAAATCAACACGTGTTTATCCCCTTTGCCTTTGATACTTTTGGGTTCCTTGCGCCGGAGACGGTCGATTTCCTACGACAGGTTCAGCGGGTTGTGCACAGCAATTCGGCATCCCCTAAGGCTCAATTTAGTAGAATTGGGTTTGCTATCCAAAAAGGGCTCGCGGCGCAGCTTGTTGTCCGCTTACCTGCCACCTCTTTGTAATTTGTTGTGTTGGAATTTTTAAATATTTGTAATGATTCTTTCTGTATTGAATTAAAAAAAAAAAATTTGTAAAGTTAAGAATAGATATTGGTGATGTAACTATGTAAAATAGATTCCTAGGTTAATGTTATTTAATTGTTCTTGATTTGACTTTTTCTATTAGTATTCAGATGATACAAGTCAATATAAAATGTATGATTTGAATAAAACGACTATGTATAAAAAGTAGTTATTCTCTTTGAAAACACAAACTTGATGTCCAAAACTCTACATACATGGGTCCGGAGATATCAAGCCATTCAGGCCTTTCAAAAAGAATGTAAATGGTGATATTATTTAAGAAGCCGTGGGAAAAAAGGGTTATATCATCATCTATTTTATAAAAACGAACAAATTATGATCTTCTAATAGCCCGTGAAGAAAGTGTGATGGAAAGTTGGAAAGAAGAACAATTACATGGACATAAATAGTAGATGTACAATGTGTTGCAATATAATATTATCGGAATATGAAGGATATATTCCGGTTAGGCACTTAGCTGGACGGAGGCGAAGGATGACAAAAATATGTCTCTGATGTTACATCACATTGCCTAGCAGAACAAGGCACCACTCGTTTTTGTTGACACGGTAGCATGTATTTGTGAGGATGGTCACGGACGGGAGCATCATTTAAAAAAATCGTTTTTTTTTTCAATAATGTATTTTTTTTTTAAAAATCGTATTTTTTTCTCTAATGACCTGTAAGAATAAAAAATAATAAAATTTGAATACCTCTTTTTGTTTATTATTCTTTTATTGTTATTATATTTATTAAAAACTAGGTCACTTTCACATTTAAGTATTTTTTGATCTCGTAAACGTATTGACACGTGTGGAGATTTAGTGAAATATTTTTTTGATATCATAAACTTCTTTCACATGTGTATTAATTTATCCAAGGAGAGAACTAGAAAACTTCTTAATGTATAGCACATATATATAATTTTTTTAAAGGCAATACACGTATATAAATACCAATAAAAATCATTCATAATATCCAAAATATTCATCTTCGTGTACGTGTTTAAAGGGTAACACGTACTATCCTTAGACCTAATAGAGTATCACCCATGATTTCAATGTCAGTTTGATTTAAGTTGTATTAATTAACATGTTTAATTTACCTACTTCAGTAAATCAACCCAAATATCGTCGCGTTTAAATCTGCATGAATATTGCAATATTAACATGACTTTTTTCATATTAACCTTCATATCGCGTTGGAAGCTATGTACTAGATAAAAAAGTAAATAAATAAGTGATTGGAGTGATATTTTAAAAAAAGCGTAAAATCTTTTTGAACGGGTCTTTCTAATTTACTTGAGAATAAAAAGTTAAAATCAAACAATATACACGTGTAAAGAGCAGGACGGTCAGATGAATCATAAATTTGTGTCAGAACTTGACACGTGCCAAACAATACGACGCCGTACAGATAAAAACCTTTTTACCTCCAGTTACTCATCGACACACGGCTCGCATCTGATTGGACAATCTCCTTGACTTCATCCTGTGTGTATGAAAGCGCCACGTGGGTCCGGTGGGACCCGCGGGCCCCACCCCAATCTCTATCAATCGTGGAGTTGCGTCCTACACGGCTTTTTTCTAAAATAAACTCAAAAAAGTTTTTGTTTCGGGGGAAAAGGTAATTTCCTGTTCCAGGGTAATAATTACTAATTCCAGAGATATTAGGCTTGTTTACTTGTACGTGGGCATTGAAACTGGAATGTTGGGTTGGAGAAGTGGAATTTGGATCTGGAAAAAGACAAGGCTGCTTGATTGATTGGTGAATGTGGGGCCCGGTGGGTCCCGTATTGTTCGATTGCGGGAATAGGAGGTCACTTGTGTGTATGAGTGCTCGATCTCCGTCGATTGACGCGTGTACTGTGGAGATTGGGTCCCATAATCTAGGACCATATTTGAAAAGAGTTTAAATCAATGTATAAATAGAGTTTAGAGTTGGGTCTAATTTCAAAATTACACAAGATAAAAGTGATAAAAAGTATACAATTATGGGAAAACCTATTGAAGTAGAGTCTGGAGGTTGCAAGTTCGATCTCTAGAACCTTCAGCTATTATTATAGTAGGTTTTTGGGTGGTGGGTCTTTCCTGAGATGTGTCTAATTGATGTGGTTGAGTTATCCAACATATGCAAGAGTACAGCTTTACCCTTTGCTCTCTTGGGTGTGGGCGTCATTTCACCATTGGAGTTACATAGGGTTGGAGTGTCATCTATGATAGAATGATGTAATTTAGGTTAATATGTAAACTAGATAGCCTTTAAAAAGCCGAGTATGAACTAAGACTCATCTAATATTTTAACAAGAGTACTAGGCCGTAATGATATTGTGGTGAGGGTCGTGGTGATGATTAGCCCAAGTAACACCACTTTAGGCGTGATCACCCTTTAGTGACAACAACAGGTGTAAACCAAGTTTTGTAGAGGCCACTAGTCTCTTTGAAGAGGATAGAGATTGATTTTGTTTTTTTGGCTCTCCGCGAGTCAAGCCAACCACACGATTCTATCATTTGGGCTCTCCATGGGTCGAATTAAGCCCTCAATATAACTGAATAGCGGGTGGGACTCACACCTACTTCTCATTTAATGACAGTTCTAGAAGAAGGGCCCACAACTAACAAACTAACGATTTGTATAAGAGTCTCAACCAATTAGATTTCTCCATGCAAAAGGAATATTTTCACTTAAAAGTTGGCTCACACGACATGGGCTACACGCGCTGACTTTACCGCGGGCACACGAACCCTAATGCAAACTCTATAAATACTGGCTCAAAATATATCCTTCTTCTTCATGCGCTACTCTTTACCCTCACTCTCTAAAACTCCATAATCACACATACTCCTCATTCGAGTTACTGATTCTCACGTCTGAGGGCCATTATAGGGACTCTCTCTCCCTGTACTGCCCTAAGGGTTTGTTTAGTGTGCAAGTTTTCAAGTGTAGCCCACATCCCAGTGATCAAAGAACCTACTCCGACAACGATGATCCGAAGAGCTATTAGATTTCCCGTGTGATTGTTTGGCCCAATTATCCTTGATTTCTTCACTCTCCAACACCTAACTCATTTAAAACATTTTAAAATGATAAAAAAATCAGTAAAAATATCAAACATTCTCACAATTTTACACAACAATTTAAATTTCTATTATTTTACTTTTCTGATCAACTTAAAATTTTACCAATTCACAAACATAAATCACTATTTTAACCTGTGATGGACTCCAGGCGAAGAGGTTGCATTAATTTGAGCATGGACCGACACATTCTGTTGTTGGAAACTTTTCTTTGTAATTACTATTTATTTTAGTAATATGTGATATATTAAAAGTACATAAAACAATTATTTTGTTACTATAATTATAGAAATATATCAATAATTATATATGTAGATACGTGAAATAATTATATATTTGAAATATAATAGTTCTGTCGAACCCAAACTAAACTTGAGTTCGAAAAATTAGTAGTGAGCTTAGCTCAAAACTTTAAACTCTTGCTCAAACACTTTTCAATTAAATAAGTCAAGATCAAGGTAGGTTTTTATTACCCTTGACTTAGTTGGCGTGGCTTTTATTTTACTATGATTTTTTGCTTCATCACTAGCAAACAAATTTTATTAATCTGGTAAAGAAAATCCTGCAAAATTCAAACATACAATGGTTATTAAGTTGTTCTCACATATAATATTTTTTAAAATAATTTTTTTATAAAACTATATCCGATATTTTCATATGAGTCATTGTTAAATATTAATGCACACTTTATCATAAATTAATGGTCCCCTATTTTCAATATATCTTTTTGTTAAATATTAACAAATACTTTTTTCATAAATTAAACGCTCTGTAGGCTACTGATACCAACGCGTGGTACACTACCTAGCGTATCATATACGTCAGGTCTTGTAACTTTTTTTTGTATACACAGTTGCATATGATTAGGATTACTTTCGTACTTAAATACTTGCTAATCATTATTGGATGTTCGTGTAGGTAATACTCATATGCAATGAGTGAGGATGGAACGCCTCTCGGGTCAAAGTTTTCGATCAAGATGTATATTTTGTACATCACATAGTAATCATTGTTTAATGTACAAACTAGAGGTTTGTAAGTTGGATGGAATCACTTTTAATTTGTAATACACAATCTATGTTAAGTACATGGTTCATTACCACGTGTTATATATGTGTATATATGGTGGTTGGTGGGCTATATATATTTATATATGTACGCCAGTCTATATGGTTAATATATAACATATAAGTGTAGAAATCTTTTGAAAATGTGAGTCCAATTTTTCAAAAGTGGTTTCAATAACTTTTTGAAAGCTAGGGTTTGTTGGTTAGAAAGATAGTGTTCGAATTAATGTTGATTTATATACTGCCCATGTGCTCAAATAAAAGTTTGAGTTTTATTTAAAAGTGATAGAAATAATTATAGAACTTTGATTAAAGAAATTGGCGGGTGATATCCAATTGATGGAGGTAAAAAGGGCTAGAGAGTTATTAAAAAAAACCCTATAATTGTTGATTTTTTCCGAGTTCTATACCACTTTATTAAACGTAAATGATATTTTCATATGACATTATCTTTTAAAAACTTATGATATATATAGAATATTTTTTATCTTTAACTTGGATATATTATTGTTATATATTAGAAAATGATATTTGTGAAAGAAAGAAAACACTATGCGAAATTGTATTGTTTTGTTATTATAGCGAAAATTGTATGTTTATCATTTGTAACTATGTTGTTTTACTGTTATAGCAAAAATTATGTTGTGTTATAATTAATTAGAATCCTTGTTATGTTTATGTCGTGTGAGTTAGATAGCCACTTAATATAGAATAACAAAAAAAGACTACCCTTTTTCTTTTTATTCTTTGAGATTACTAGTTTTATGAATACAATAATCTGAAAATCAAAAGTATGAAAGAAGTTTTAAATGAAATGAACAATAAAGTGTGCAAAGTAATAAAAGGTAACCCTAAATTGCACTATTTTTAATATTAATGTAATATTTTATTTATAGAAAAGTACATACATTCTTAATTTATGGCTTGGGTATTAATTCTTTGATGTCTTTTTTCTGATCACTTCGCTTGTGATAGCCAAGTAAAAAGTAGTGATAACAACATCTAAATAAATCTTTCTTTAAACTAAGTTATTAATTTTATATTTATTTACTATACACTTTTGCATACATGTATAGGACATGTGGGGTTTTCACTTATGGACTTATAGTTGTTGATTGATGTTCAAGATGTTCTTTAATATGCCATATGGCATCAAATAAGTGGGTCAAACCTAGGACTGTTTGTAATCCATCGGTGTTTATATATAATACAAACTTTGATCTTATTCTTGTTGCTAAATGGATTATTATGTGCTAATATTAAAATATGGAGGGGGGGGGGGGGGGGGGGAATAGCATGTATATAAAAAACTAACGGAATTTGATATGATCATATTTTAAGGCTGTAGATATATTCACTTATCAAATTGATATATTCACCTATTTCCTACGGTGACCCCAAAACGACCGTTTCAAACAAAACGACCTCAATACGATTTGTGAAAAAGGGGGGCCCCTGAATTTTAAGGTTGTCGTCGTCGTGACACGTCACCTCGTTTTACCTGAAACGACCGTTTTAGGCAAAACAACCGTAGAAATTGAGTTTCTCTAGTAACTCACTGTGTTTCTCTATAACCACTCTATTTTAAACATACTCAACATATATTTCTAAACATAAAAAATAAAGAAATGAGATATAGAAAAAAACATGTTTAAAAACGCTTTTAAAAAAAATGACAGCCCAAAGTATCAACCTAGGTGGGCACCGAGTTGATTCACCATCGTCATCAACAAAGGCTAAATGCACGAGCGACGCGAGTATTAACCCGAAGAGCCCATCTCAACTGTAATCGTGAAAAGGGTCATAATATTCTTGTAAGATATTATTTTGCGAAACGTCTGGTTTACCCCACCGAGTTGTTTCATCGACGTTTTTGTATGAGTCAAGATTATTTATAAGAATAGTGAACGATTTAGAGAGAGAGGAGTCGTGGTTCCAACAAAGGATTTATGTGAGAGGTAGGATTGATTTTACTGCTTTGCAAAAGTGCATCGCAGACTTTCGTATGATGGCGTACGGTAATTCGAGGGATGCTTTCGATGAGAATGTCCCATCAGATGAAGAAGTCTTGCATGCATAAGTTTTCTAAAGGTATTATTTAAGATGCTTTTATCTTAATTGAATTTAATTATCAGGTTTTAATCTTAAAGAATTTAAATATTGGGTGTGTACAAGTTGTATAAGAGAAAAAATATTTACGAAGACCTACAGCAAACAACATTAAGCAGTTTTATGAGTTCTATGAAAACAAATGGGGTTTTCGTGGAATGTTTGGTAGCATTGATTGCACACATTAGGAGTGGAAGAACTGCTCCTACGCTTGGAGATGCCAGTTTATATGTGGGGATCACAAACATCATTTCATTATGCTAGAAGTCATTACTTCATACGACATATGGATTTGGTATGGATCTTTTTGGTGTTGCAGGGTCAAACAACGGCATCAATGTTTTAGATCAATCATCAATTTGGGATGATATTTTAGAGGGCCGTGAACCCGACTCCTTATTTGAACTACAAGGTGTCATATACAACCATGGATATTATTTGGGGACAAGATTTATCCCGAATATTCTACAATTATGAAAGGATTTATAGCTCCTGTAAAGGCTGATTTGATTGAGGATATGTACGAGTGCTTTTCTTAATTAATTTATGTTTGATGTAATTTTTTTTTATTTTCTTAACTTAGTATTGAAATGTTTTATTTATATATGTTAAATAAAGAAAAAATATTTCAATTTCAATCTTTAAAAACTAAAAGAAAGATAATAATAATAATAAAATAATGAAACCACATAGGTATACCACTTCTATGTGGTAATCCTGTGTGGTCCAATCATCGCCTACGCGGCAAAGGCCACATAGCAAACCACATGAGGTATATCCATCCTTTCTCCGTATTTTTTAATTTTCAAGTGAGCTAGGATATCTTGTGTGGTATGTTAGGTTATCTTGTGCAATGTGTCTTTATGTGTTGAATGTGTTAGGATGTGTAGTACGTTAAAATGTGTAGTGAGTTACGACGTGTTATGCAATGATTTAGGATATCTTATGGAGTGTGTTAGGTTTGTTTAGGAAACGTGTTAGGCTTAATCAACCAAGTTTAATATTTAAAACACTATGTTGTATCAAATTAACACATTGGACAAAATTAAAACACCATGTTTAAAATTCACAGTCAGTTAGGATGTCTTGTGGAGTGCGTATGATTTGTTTTGACAATGTATTGGTTTAGTCACTCATGTCTAATAATTAAAACACAATGTTATGATAAATTTATACATTTGGGAAAAAAATAAACACTAGGCAGATAATTAAAACACTATATTCAAATCTAAACACAATGTTGAATAATCGCACATGATACAAAATACTAAAAAATAATTTTATTTATATTATATATAACAAAACTATACTCAAATTAAAGATTAAATATGATCAATTTTATGGTATACTTTTATTTAGAAATATTAATATATTAATTAAAAAGTTATATAAATTTTAGAAAACATGGTGAAGGTTCATAAAAGTTATTACATATTTTGAAACCCTTTTAACATTAAAACTCTAAAGCAAAAGACTTTTCTACATTTTTTTTTCTAATTTATAAATATTTATTTTTAACACATTTAAGTTTTTTAGTTGACTTTTGATCTAAACTCTTTAAAAACTCAAGTAATGGCCAAAAACTCTTCCTATGCTTGCTATAAAAAAACTTTTTTATTAACTCTATATGGAAAATGAATACGAGGTTGTTACGCACCTAAGTTAGTTGTGAAACCAATGAAAACTACGTCGTTTTGATTAATAACACATCTAAATTTGGAAAGCAAATTAATGACATATCTAAATTTAAAAATCAAACAAAATTGTATTGTCTTAGTATTATTTTCGAATCAATTTTAAGTTGCTTTTAATCAAAACAACATAGTGTAACAATCCTTATATTCATTTTTCCCATATTATGTATTATAGATATAGATATATACATATATATATATATATATATAGAGAGAGAGAGTTGAGGATATATATATATATATATATATATATATATATATATATATATATATAGGGTGATGTTCATTGTAGACCCCTTAAAAAGTGTAGACCCTGTAGACCCCTATATTGTTCTATAAAACTCACTAAAATTATAAAGCTCATTGTTGTTGAGTTTAGTTTTTTCTTCATGTGATAAGTTTCTAAAAATCAAAAAGAAAACCTAGAAAGTTGTTGGAGACATTGAAATATAATTGATGTTAAAAAAATTATATTGTTCTATAAAACTCACTAAAAATTATAAAACTCATTGCTGATTTTTAAAACTCACTGTTGTGTTTAAAACTCACTACAACTTTAAAAATCAATGTTCAATAAAACTCATTACAAATTATAAAACTCACTCTTAAGTTTAAAATTCATTGTTTTTGAAACTCACTGCAACTTTAAAAATCGATATTCCATAAAACTCACTGAAAATTATAATTTCAAATTAAGAAAGTAAAAAATAAAAACTTTATAAGTAAACCCTAAATTAAAATATAAAGATAGAAATATGACAAAATAAAAATAATAAAAAAATAAAACCAAATTCAACAACAATGAGTTTTATAATTTTTAGTAAGTTTTATAGAACAATATAGGGGTCTACAGGGTCTACACTTTTTAAGGGGTCTACAATGAAGTTTTGAATATATATATATATATATATATATATATATAGAGAGAGAGAGAGAGAGAGAGAGAGAGAGGAAGGTTCCCGTGCATCAGACAAAGTTGCATACATCCGGTACACACAGGGGCATATTAGGAATGTCCAGATTTCTCCCCATATGTGGTATATTTGGTAGTTATTCAAGTTCCCCCGTTTTTAAAACGATCATAACTTTTTCATACGACGTTATTTTCGAAAACGAATTTCACCATAATTCTAGTCGTGATTTTATCTTTAATTTGAGACTAGGTTTGCTCGATTTGAAGGAACTTTTTTTTGACGTTTTAACCGGGTTTTTTCTAGTTTTTTTTTTTTTTTTTTTTAATTTTTGGGTAGTACTAGCTGCGATTTAGGGTCCTAAAAATTTACAGATTTTAATTCGAAGCGTAGACATCTTTTTTTTAATTTTAAAAAAAAACATTGACATTGTACACCAGCACAGCACAACACATACCAGCATAGACCAACGCTGAAAGACCAGTCTACCAGCACAAGAGCACAATTCCACCAGCACAGCCAGCACAGACCAGCACAACCAGCACAATTCCACCAGCACAGCCAGCACAGACCAGCACAGCCAGCACAATTCCACCAGCACAGTCAGCACAGACTAGCGTCGTAAAAAACGTGAAATTTTTTTTTTCCAAATCAAGCAAACCTAGTCTCAAATTAAAGACAAAATCACGACTAGAAATATGGTGAAATTCGTTTTCAAAAATAACGTCGTATGAAAAAGTTATGGTCGTTTAAAAATTGAGGGGGAACTTGAATAAATATTGTTTTCCACATTTACCCTTCCAGCTTTAAGATTCCTCTACTCCTTCTCTCTCATCTCTTTTAATCTTATCCATCCATCAAATTGATCTAGTGGTCCAGATTTGGCCGCACTGGACTTAGGCAAAATGGTCTGCCGCATTTGATCCTAAACATATATATATATATATATATATATATATATATATATATATATAGGGTTAGGTTCAAATGAGAACCGAATTGGTTTTGAGAACTTTTAAGAACCATTCTGGGCCACTAATTTTCAAGGGGGAGCCACTCAAATTCATGGGGGGGGGGGGGGGATTTCCTTATATATAACTAGTGGCTCAGAATGGTTC
This sequence comes from Deinandra increscens subsp. villosa, assembly GCA_039602395.1. Taxonomy (NCBI): domain Eukaryota; kingdom Viridiplantae; phylum Streptophyta; class Magnoliopsida; order Asterales; family Asteraceae; genus Deinandra; species Deinandra increscens. The sequence continues at coordinate 113,051,085 of JBCNJP010000010.1, forward strand.
TCAAAAGTTCTCAAAACCATTTGGTTCTCAAATGATCCTCTCCCTATTAGGGGTGTTCAAAACCGGGTACCCGGATTTTCGGATACCCGAATTTCGGGTACCCGGAAATTTCGGAATTTGGATTTCGGTTTCCAAGTCCAAGTCCGAATTTTCGGATACCCGGAATTCCGGGTATCCGAAAATTCGGACTTGGACTTGGAAATTAATCGGATATCCGAAAATGGCTTTTTTTTCAAAAACAACAAAATTTCAAATTTAAATAGACATAAACGTGACTTGCTTGTTACCTAAGTTCGAACTAAAAAAACGACAATACAAATAAACATTGTTTAAGTCTTCCAAATACAAATCAAATTAACAAAAAAACAAACATATTAGATAACTCAAACCCTAAATCTTTTATCTTTTATTTTTTATATAAAATATATTTAAATATATTAAAACTTTCGGAAATCCGGGTACCCGAAACTTCCGAAATATCTAAAAACTAAATTCCAAGTCCAAGTCCGAAAATTCGGATATCCGAAATTCCGGGTATCCGAAATTTTCGGAAAATTCGGATACGAAATTTCAGAAATTTCAGATACGGGTTCGGACTCGGATATTTATGAACACCCCTACTCCCTATATATATATAATATGAACAAAGAATATATGAAAATACAAAGAAATTTGATGAACTTGGCATTTTTGATAGCATTAAAGTAGAAGGTGTTATGGTGGGTGGTCCATCGTTTCCCAAAGGATTTAATAGCTTTATCATCAACTCTTTAATCCAACCGCACGAAATTTGCCAAATGAGAAATTTAATAATGATAATAAGAAGAAGAAATAGAAAGGAAAAGACAACATGACCCCGCCACTTAACCATTATCTTTGTCATCATCTTCGTCCTAATTTCCTTGTGATTTTCTATTCACAATAATAAATAATAAATAATAAATGTATTTACTCTTTTATTTCATTTATATAGATAGCTTTTGTTTTTTAACCACTAAATCAATCATAAGTATTTTACAGAATTTAAACTTATAATTTCTTTTATTACAATCCACACTCTATATAATAGTTTAGTTGATTTTCTTAAACGTCACAAACTATCATTAGAAACATCATGAAGTTTCCCTTATTACCTTACTAAGGGAGTACGTCGAGGCCGTGAGGGTAACATGGATGGTGATGGTAACCATGTATAACGATGAAGATGGGTAGGTTGGAGGGGTGTTGTCGGTTTATAAAAATTAAAGTTAGTTACTTTGAGTGATTTATAGTAAGGTCCTTGTAGTTAAATTATAGTAAATTACATAACTAGTCCTTGTGATGTATAAGGATATTTTGGTAATTTGATATGAATTTAGCGGAAAAAATTAGGCATAGTATCCAAGATTATGAAAATTGAAAACCATGAGACTGAATCTCGGTAAAAAAAGAAGTTAGTACCAGTTTGTGTTATTTCCACCAAACTATAGGGAACATTTGTCCTTTTGTGTATTTAACTCTAAAAATAACACGGGAAACAAGGTTCGATGTAGGCTAGTCGAAATTGGCATTCTAGTCGCCATACACACTAGTGGCTAATTTTTTTTTTTTTTTTTTTTGTATTTTATCTTTAACTATAGATGACATTAACGCGTATTGTGTTGTAAATTTAGCACTCTCGTTCTACGTTGGGTGTGAACCTATTTCTAAACGCATTGGAGACACATAACAATAAATATAACGTTAACAAAATAAAAAAACCTACAAGTAAACATTAAAAAACACAATGATAACAAAAAAGACCAAAAACTAAGACAAAATCTAAAACTTAATATATATATATATATATATGTTATTTAGTTTCACTAGAGGCAACTATTATTTATATGTTATTATATATTGTGACATTTTGGCCCGTCAGGTGAAACCCGAACCTTAAAAACGGATAAAGCTGATAAAAGCGGGAATCACGTATATAGGCTAGTATGTCAATTAAGGTATTAGAAGAGTCTAGTAGCCTTAAAACACTTCACAAACATCACACACAAATTTGAGTCTCGAAACATTGGTGATTAACTGAAAACTGCTATGTGCTGTGACTTATGTGTGAAACTGTTGCGTGAATTTAATTATGCAATCGTAATATGTTATATAGCATGTGAATACTTGATTTTATGGGATTATATGTGATAATTATGATGATGAATTAATAATGGGAGAATACATGGAAAACCGAGACCAAAAACGCGAAAAACAGACAAAACGGGGACCGATCAACAAAAGACAACCGGAGGGCCTGATCAGGCGGGTCGCGGACCGCGACTCTGAATCCTGATCGTCCCTGACGGTCCGCGAAAACGTCGGACGGGGAAAAACCCTAATGAGCGACTATATAAACGATAACAGCCGTAATGGAGCTCATTTCTTCCCATTTTGAGAGCATTTATAGCCCTCTAACCTCCTCCCTAACCCTACCATCAATCCCTTGAAGATTTGGTTCGTTTTTGTGAAGATCCAAGGCCCGAATCATCTTTATTTTCACACCTAAGTGTCGGTATGCTCTCGTTTCATGTTTTGCTTGCTTATTGATCATCAAGTTCTTATCTTTATGTTAGATCTAGTATCATATGATGTTTATATGATGATCCTAAGCATAGATCTAGTGTTACATGCAATAAAGTTTGAGCTTTTATGAAAAAGGTTGTATTTTTATGATGATGATGATCTGATATGATAGATCTAGGGTTTTGGGTGCATGCATGATGATAAAGATTGAGTTTTGATGTGTGATTCATGCCCTAAATGCTTGATGATGATAGATTTATGCTTGTCATGCAATAAAGTGGCAATCTTTACGTGAAATCTCCGATGGAAATTCGGTTTTATGTTCGTACATGGTAGATCTAGGTTAAAGATGCTTGATTATTGCTCGATCTATGATAACGATGCATGATAAATGATAAAGTTGTGAACTTGACATGTGGATGCATGAAAAATAATATATTTAAATAAATACTTATTTTTTATCGTACGAAACGTGATCGTAGGTTGATGTATTATGCATGCATGATGTTGCGAACACTTGATATGATCTGGAATGTGCTAAACGTGATTTCCTTATGTATAACATGCTACGAAAACATGATTGTTTCATGAATCTAGCTTACATGCGATAAATATATATTTACCTGAAAAATAAGAATTATGTGATGTATGCGTATGATTGTGTAATTGCCTCGTTATGTGTTTGAATGTTGTTGGTCAAATTAATTATGAGTTATACGTATGTACAAGTCCTAAGTTTCCCGTCCCGGCGGGAATGACAAAACTTTGTAAGATCGCCCCGTCGAGCTTCCATCGTATATACAGGATAATGTGGTAATAGATTGTGATGTATTTATACTTGTTGCCAGATGACATGTTATATGTACATGTGTGTTAGGATAAATATTAGAAAAGCTAAACTGACCACCATTGTGTATTCAAGGAGGGCAAAGGGAAAGCAATTTATTCTTATTATAGTCTCGAACACAATGACCATTTGCCATATGCAACTATGAAAGAACGTTTGAAGAATTTGTGAGCATGCGTTCTAGAGAAAAACATAACACACTAATGACAGATTTAGTGGAGCATACATGGGTGGGTCGTCCATTTGAGAATGTCGCCCAAGAAGCTGACGATGGTGATGATGACGATGATGACGACGACGAGGAAGCTTACGATGACGTTCCGCACGATGATTAGTTTTTTTTTGTTTCAAGTATGTAATTTTCTTTATTTTAAATAAAAGTTGTTGTTTTTTAATCTTATTTTAATGGAAAAAAAATATGATTGAGTAATGATTAGAAATAGGGGTTATGAGTTATGACTATACCACTTTTGATCATAACTTCTATTGAACTGTAACGTGACAAAAAACTCTAGATGAGACGGGTTATGACTACATTTAGCCTAATTGTGAGGATCATGTGCGGTTGATGTATAACTTAAATATTCAAAAGGTTATATTAAATCGTCCAAAGTTAAAAATATCGCTCTTAGATATAAATTATGTTTCATTTATATATACTCATTCTAGTTGTATGAAAATCATAATCCTTTGAAGTTGGTTAAGTACTAACATCCAAATGATATAATAGATTAATTTGGAAATTGTCCAAAGTGTCTATGTCAAAGTGTAAGATACTATAACTTCTATATATAAAACAATTGTTACCAATTTATTATATGCTAATGTTTTAAAATGATGATAATCAGATAAGTTCGAATAATTACTTAATTTTTTAAGAAATTAATAACTTTCTTTTATATTTCCAAGAAGTGTGATGATATTTTCATATTAGGAAATCTGATCCCATACTATTTATTAGGTCAAATTGTACGTGAACGGTCAAACGAAGTATCAAATAACCGTTTATATGAGATCATTTCTGATAGTCATAAAGCAGATAGTCAATTAACAAAATCTCAAACAAATGTGTAAAGATTAAGAGTGTTTTTTTTTCTGAAAATCATAAAGCAACCAGTCATTTTATGAAAAGTCATCCCGATGAGAATGTTATGGAATCAAATTGCATGTAGCGTAAGAATAGATGCACCCCCGTTAAAGACATATGATATCTTTTCAAAAGCGATACTTAATTAATTAGGACACACGGGATGGAGGATTCACCATAACTAGCCTAATCCAACAGGGAAATGACATCTAATTTTCACCGTAAATAACCTAAAAGTAGCCTAAGAGTAGTTTTGCGTGAAGAGTGGAGATTTGAAGAATCCACACACAAACACACCGAAACACTACGCCTTAAAGTAGCTGGAGTTGCGGCATGTGCCGCTTGTGCCCTTATGGAGTAAAGATTTAAAGAGTTCCTAATTAATATCATTCATATTTCCTTCTCTTCACTCTTTAAATATCAAAGGGACGGTTATAAATTTCTTTTACGATCCTAATTAATCTAATTCTATCTAAATCAATTTCGTCTTCAGCCTTTGAATATCAAAGAAACAGTTAAAACCGTATATTTCTTTTACGGTCCTAATCTAACTCCATCTAAATCGATTTCACATTTTTCAACTAGACTAATTAAGCTAGAAGTCGTTGAAGGTACATACATATATAGTTAAGATAGTTAAGAGATGATCGATCTATAGCTAGCTAGGGGCCGAGCAGCAGAAAGAAAAAGACGTTTCCTAGTTTTTCAGCTGTTTATATCCTCTGACACAACTTTGAGATAACAAGATATCATCAGCAGCGATCCCTTTTGTTTTCCATTCTTTTTCTTTCTTTTATAAATAAATATATTCCTACCCCTCTTACTCTCTCACACCAAAACACACACACATATATCTACATCTCTCTCTTTCTCTCTCTCTCTAAAAGTTGTCTTTGTTTTTCAAGAGTATGTATACTGAGAGATCAACATGTGATTGATGATCAAAGCTTCTGCATCAAATGATTTGAAAAGGAAGGTGGTCAAATCAAACTGATCAATTCCCAGAATTCAATAGATTCAAAGTTACTTCAATTCTTTTTAGAGAGAGAAACTTATTAACCTCGTATTCAAGAACAAACCTACATGACAACAGGTATATATATATATATATCATATATCTCTATCTATCTGTCTATCTCTATCTCAATCTGATTGGTATTTTGATATCAAGTTGAAGTTTTTTTTATATTTTATAATCTTGATGGTGGTCTCTTCTTTGTTCCAAAAGTTCAGACACTAATTCATCCATCATCCCCTCTCTCTCTCTCTAAAAGCTTTCTCTCTCTAAAAGCTTTCTCTCTATATACATACATATATAATTGATTAAGAGTGTGTTCATATATGGGTGTTAAGCTGTTAATAATCCATCCGGATTCTCAATCGGCTTTTCGATAAAACCTTAAACGGTCGTATTTCTATTTCTGACAACCCTAATTTGAATGGCCGTTTAAAAAATAAGGAGAACTTTTTTTACATGTAATTTAGCATTAGATTTTAGAGTCAAATATCTTAAAATCTAAAAAGTCTGCAAATATATTGCAGCAGTTGGATGATGATGATGATGGAGAAATTTAGCACGTGCAAAATCATCTCAATTCAATCATATTACCATTAATATCATCTCTCTCTATCTCTGGTTGATTTTGAGTTTTGACAGTGGCGTATGGGTTGAGAAAACAGGTAAAAAAAACATGTTTTTACCCGTCAAATTATAGGTATTTATTGTCGGCTAATGGTATGCATACATGTGTTTTTTATGCCATGATGATAAAGTATTAAAGTCTTAGAGTCTTCTTACTAAAAGGTTATAAATTTAAATTCATAAAGAGCGAAGAAAAAAGAGTGATTGATTTTTATTCTATAAATCTAAGAATTACCTCTCAGAAAATAAACTAAAATGGTCGTTTAAAGTAGATGGAAACGACCGTTTAAAAGTAGGCGATATAACGCAAGTCTTCGTTTATTTGTAAACATTGTGAATTTATAGAATTTTTATATATATATATATATATATATATATATATATATATATATATTAATATATAACTTGTGCTTATTATTAAAGAATATAATTTGTTTTGCTTTGCAGATTAAAGAAAGTGGTTATACTAAAAGATATTAGAAGCATATATCTATGGCAACTTACTACAATGGAAATTCAGATATTCAAGGTGGAGATGGGTTACAAACATTAGTTCTAATGAATCCAGGATATGTTTATTACTCAGATACACAACAATCCACACAGCCATCATCTGGGAACAATTTTATGTTCCTTGACTCCAATCATCCCGGAAACAATCCGGTCAACCATCATCACCAGCACCAGCACCAGCACCAGCAAACACGACGGTGGCGACCAACCCACCGTCGGCTCAGACTCAGCAATTTGTCGGCATACCGTTATCGGCATCACCACCGTCATCCGTCCACTCCCAACACGACGTCTCCTCCCTACACGCCTTCATCCCACGCGCCCAGTACATGTACAACCCGGTGGACATGGTGGGGGCGCGTGAGGTAACCCCGTTTCAACAAGGCTTGTCTCTAAGCCTGTCATCTCAACAATCCCGGTACGGTTCACAGGTCAACAGAGTACCTATGAACAGCACCGGTGATGACGACCGAGCGCCAGCGGCAACTATTGTCGCTGGCGCCAGAGGGTCGACATCATCGTCATCCGGGATCTCCAACATGTTGTTGAATTCCAGGTATTTGAAGGCAACCCAAGAAATTCTTGAGGAAGTGGTGAATGTTGGTAAAGTGGCACTCAAGAGCTCGGATCAATCATCCAAGAGTCTCAAGATTGTCGGGACCGGTGGGGATGACGGATCACCCCCACCGATCACCGACGGAGAAACCGCCAAATCTGGCGGTTCTCTTGAACTTACCACAGCAGAAAGACAGGAAATTCAGATGAAAAAAGCAAAACTTGTTAACATGCTTGATGAAGTAAGTAATCAAATAATTCTCCAATACCCTTTTTACCCAAAAAACTAATATAAAACTTTCTGTTTAAATCTTTTGTAACTGAATGTGTATTTTGAAGGTGGAGCAGAGATACAGACAATATCGCCACCAAATGCTAATAGTAATCTCATGGTTTGAGCAAGTAGCCGGACCCGGGTCCGCGAAAACGTACACCGCCCTCGCTTTACAGACGATTTCGAAGCAATTCAGGTGCCTAAAAGACGCGATTATGGGACAGATAAAAGCGGCCAGCCGGAGCTTAGGGGAAGAAGACAGTTTAGGGGGCGGTGGGAAGGCGGAAGGTGGCGGTTCGAGGCTGAAATTTGTCGATAATCAGCTCCGGCAACAGAGGGCTTTGCAGCAATTGGGTATGATCCAACATAACGCTTGGAGACCGCAAAGAGGATTGCCTGAGCGCTCTGTTTCGGTTCTTCGTGCTTGGCTTTTCGAACATTTTCTTCACCCGTAAGAATCGAAACCTGCTAATGATTGATAAAAATGATCAAAATGATCAAAATTGTGAATTTTGTAGCTTTTTTGTTGAATTTTATGGTGTTGATTTCAGTTATCCGAAGGATTCAGACAAACATATGCTTGCTAAACAAACAGGTCTTACTAGAAGTCAGGTAATTGTTTAATTTCTTTCCCCTGTTTTTCCTCTGTTTTCCTCTGTTTTTCCCCTGTTTTCCTCTGTTTTGCCCTGAATTTTCGGTTTCGAATTTTACTGATTTTGTTTCGTGTAAATCGTAGGTTTCGAATTGGTTCATAAATGCTCGTGTTCGGCTATGGAAGCCGATGGTGGAGGAGATGTATCTCGAGGAGATTAAGGAACAAGAACAGAACGGAAAAGAAGACGAGAAGACGAATAAAAATGACGAAGACGAAGATAACTCGTCGTCAAAACAGGGGAAAAGTCTGTCGTCGGAAAACTCAAACAGAGTTTTCCGAGCGGCCAAACAAGAGAATTCATTCCATCCACCGCCGTCGATGGCAACTTCCACCGCCGTCCCCACATCTCCCCCCGCCACTGGAATTCAGTTCCAGAACCCCTCCGGTTTCAGCCTCATAGAGGCGATGGAACCGGAGGGAATCATGCAATTCAGCCCTAAAAAGCCTCGAAACAACAACAACGAGCGCCATCAACAGACTGAAAACGTTGGATTCACCCTAACCGGTGCCCATCCAACCGACTTCATGGGCGGACTCGGAGGTTACCCAATTGGCGAAATCGGAAGGTTCACCGCCGACCAATTCCAACAACAATACTCCGGTAACGGCGTCTCTTTAACTTTAGGTCTCCCACATTGTGAAAACCTATCAATTTCCGGCACCCACCAGAGTTTCCTCCCGAACCAGAACAACATCCAGCTCAGACGAGGAGCCGAATTAGGGGAAGAAAACGATTACACCACCATGAATCCGCCATCTTCTTCACACACGGCAGCTCTATACGAGTCTATGAACATCCAAAACCGTAAGCGATTTGCTGCTCAACCTTTGCCGGATTTTGTGGCTTGAACAAAATCAAGAAATAAAACCAAGATTCATCCTAGAACAGATTCTATACTTTGATGAACAACTATATAGATACAGATTAGGATTCTAATGAATCATTTGATGATTTAGTGACTGTATATTAATTTTGTATGAATGTAAGTATGTAAAACTAGTGCTTTTGGATTGGGGGTATACTTAAAAACAATATTTATAATGATGATTATCATCATTTTCTCATATACATGCATGCTTCTACAGTTTGATGATTCCTCTGTTTCACATTTCCCATAAACAATCCATTCATACTTCAATTAAACTTTATCTTTATCACACAAGATAAGTTAGGTAAGTCAGGGGTAGGGAGTAAATGAGCCGAGCTCGAGCTCGTCTAAGCTCGAGCTCCCTCATGTAAACTTAACTGAGCTCGAGCTCATCTCATGTAAACTTAACCGAGCTCGAGCTTGACTCGTTTAAACTTAACAGAGCTCGATTCGAGCTCGGCTCGATTAGAGCTTTATTTTAAAATCTCGAGCTCGGCTTGTGAAGAATTATTTAACTCAAGTTTGGCTCGGGCTCGACTGTTTTATAATTAAATTTTTATCTTTTTTATATATTATTACAATTTGCCACGTGGCACCACATTCACCCTCAACAATTTTTCCGCCAATAGACATTCACAAGCGGATCTCTAATTTTGGATATATATATATCCACTATTTATTTGTTGTCTTCTAAATTATTTAATAGCATTCACAAACGGATCTTCTAATTTTGGACATATATATCACTATTTATTGATTGTCTTCTAAATTATTTAATAACATTCACACACGGGGATAAAAAACTAGTTTGTATATATTTAGAATTATTCTTTTTATATAAAATAATACGTATTATTTACTTATTAAACTACATATTAAATAAAAAGTAAATAATAAATATGTATGTCAGTCGATTCCACATTCCAAATCACAAACAACCAGATTTCTACGGTTTGAACGGTTCGGGCTTACAAGATTTGGAGATATATATTCTACACCAGTCAAATTTTCTCGATTCAAACGGTTTGGACGGTTTGGATGATTTATAAACACCACTTATTTTTATTATTTTTATGGCCCTACTCATTAATATCAAGACCAATAAGTGGTTCAAAGAAAAGTCCTTTTAGGTTTACTTTCTCTATCGGGCTCATTGTCCTATGGTTTTTAATGCATTCAATGTATTGAAAGTGGCCATTTCTACTTGTCACCACAATCATTGTCACACAAGATTACATTATTTCATCAACATAAACCAAAGGTATATGAATATTTACTAAAACTATTCATCATAGTTTTATACATGAATATTTACTAAAACTATTCATCATAATCTAATCTGAAATCAAGATAAATTAGAAGATAGTTAGATTCCTATGGGTGAAGATTTGAGGAACTACTTTTTAAAGTGATAGACTGATAGATGATTTGGACAAGGTGGAATCTATAGATTCTAGAAAGAGTGATACACATGATGTAACATCATAAATTTAAGATGAAATGTTTTAATGTATAAGATATAAATATTGTGGGTGAGTTTATTGTTCAAGTATATAATAAAGAGTTGATGTGGTGAATTTGAAGACTTTTTAAGAGGTCAAATGTGTGCATAAATAAATGGTATTTAATATTTTTTAATGCTCTAGAATGAAACCTTGAATAAGACTTGAGGGGTTTATTATGTCATTTTAGAAACATGAAAATTATGAAAATGGAATAGATAGATTAATGTGGGTAGACATTTTTGTAAGTCCAAGGGTTTGTGTGTGTTCATTGTGAATCAAAGGGGGGAAATTACAATATTGATAAATTAAAGCTACATGAGTGTTCAATGTTCATGGATGAATTATTTGCAATCTTTAAGCATTAGAAGCTTTCATCCATCCATCTTGGGTATGTCTTTCTCAAGCTCTAAATGGTATTTTAAGAAAGTTTGATTGTGATTGAAGGCATGCATATGATTCAATGAGTTTATAAAGGGAATTTAGACATTTTGTCATTTGCTTTTTTTTATTAAAAAGGGTAAAAAGATAATTCCACATCAACTTAACAGACGTTTCTAACATCTGTTAGTGTTTTATACCAAAAAGACATTAAAGGGTAGCAAAAGCCAAAAAGGTGGACCAAAACTGGGACAAAGTCATAATTTTTCAAAATAATAATCAAATTATACTTTGAACTCATAACAATGAAAAGATATGTATTAAATCATAAATAAAAAAATAAAAATAAAATCTTAAAATCCTTTTTAAGATTCAAAGATATTTTGGAAGGATATGAAAGTTCTGGGTGGTGGGAGGAAAAATCAAGGTAAAAAGTTGTTGGTCCATTTCAAATTTTGAAATTATCATTAAAATAATATATCCACTCCAATAATTATTGAATAATACAACCAACCATGACATCACTTTTGGACTAAACCTACAAATATCTAGAACAATATTGATATTTTGGAGATTGGATATAATAATATTCTTTTAGTTGTTTTCCTAATCCGGATCTATGAGATAACAAACTCTTTATCTTATAAGATAGATATCTTATAAGATAGATGTACTATTTATTTCGAGTGAGATTTTGGTGGGTATGTTTGTTACTGTATAATGATATTTGAAATTTCCCATGTATTTTTCATTCCATATGAATCACAAGTTATACAATAACTTGGTTAATAACAAAGTAATAAACATAGATATGAAAGTAAACAGTATTAATGAATTAAAATGTATCTAAAGCATTTTTATCATACCATTGGAGCTTGTTACCTTTGCAAGTCTTCTATTAGCAACTTTGGATCTATAACACCAGACTTCAAAAACTTCTGTAAGATCAGGATATCGAATATGCTTATTCTTTAACCATTCACTCAAAATTTCCGCCTGTTCGTCAGATGGGAGCGCCAGGATTATTGAAACAAATGCAGACTCCAAAGATTGCCATATCTCACCATCGATTTTGATTACCAAACAGTCATCTTCATCGGTTGTTAAAGAATCGATCAAAGACTTCAAATTTCTCACAAATGGAAGCCAAATTTTCACCATATGAAGCCGTTTTACGGTTGGCAAAATCACACTTCCATATCCTATTGCTTCTAGCACCTTGGAAGTTATCTCAATAACCTTTACCTTTGTCTCAAGAGTTTCTTCTTGCTCTGACTTTGACTTTGACTTTGACTTATCGGGTCAATAGCTTGCAGTATGTCTTCTGATGCATCTACCCAATTCTCGACGAAATCTTTTAATAACTCCAATTTGGTCAAGATTTGGCAAGCCCATGACATGTCAACCAAAAAGCTCCGAAATTTATGCATTTCACGCGTTTCACAAGCTGATTTTACTATGTTACCGAATCTTGCTAACAAGCCCTTGAAATATTGTCTCACTTTCGGTTTTATATCGTCATCAGCTGTTAGCAATGGAGCATCATCATCTTCTGTAAGCATGTATTCGATCTGTTCTTGAGCAGATGTTTTCAAATCAACCATTGTTGTCGGTAATGCTGACGTGGCAAACAGAGTGGCGGAGAGGAAAATCTTAACTATTGTCGGTTGATTTACCGGCTGGAGGCGTCCAAGAATAGGTTCGGTTGATAAACCCATACCCGGAATAACTTTCAAAATCTCTTCCTCCTCCGCCTCCTCCCACGGAGATGCTTCTAGATAGTCTACACATGTGGTAATAATTTCCGGGCAGCCAAGATTAACCGCTACTTGGAGAACGCCAAGTGTGTTTTTGACACCATGACAAATGTCGGTTACTGAACACTTGATACTATAAAAGAGGCGTAAGACTGTGATATGGTGGTCGAAATCATGTTCTTGACAGTAAACCTCGACGCAATTGCGGGAATCGAGGATTTGACATGTGGGCCAGCTCTCGGATAAACGATCTGCAAAATATTTGCTTTTTGTTATAAGAATTTGGGAATGGCAGTATATCCATTCATCTCGGCCATCGGGTGTCCTTAGTCTTGCAACAACATCACTTGTGGATCGGTCACCGATCATAGTGCCCTGGGATAACAATAATTTGTGCAGGTAGAATGAGTAATAAGAAATGAAGTAAATTTGCGAAAAAAAGGGGGACAAACTAAATCCTCACCATAGCTACCAGAAACCTTCAAACAAACTTCCTCCTTGCTTACAGTCTTCAGTTATGATTCTTACATTTAAATTTCCTGCAAACTTCATAAGAAAATATCTTTGATGATTCAAGAACAAATATGGGTGATTGGGTACCATATGGGAAAGTTGTCTAAAGATGCTAACAAACATAAGACATCAAGATACCAACAATTTATTTAAGATTCCCCTGTCAACTAACTACATTTCAACTATACAAGCTTACGGCCACTAGAAGCACCATGTACGATTTACACAAGGCAGCCAAGTACTTCTCTCACAAAGAGAGGAAAATTAACAAATTTAGCCTAAATGTTAGCTTGGTTTGAAAGAAGAACAAAAAGTAAGGGGATCACAAAAATAATATGCAATAAAATGATCAGCATATAAACATGAGAATTTTCTAACTTCACTCACCCAAGGTTTGTTGGTGATTTTAGTGTCATCAAGGCTGTTATAGTGTAATCTGGAGGTGTGTGAGTGCCACTCATGTCAAAAATTAGTTTTAATATTGCTGTGAACAAAGTATCCTAGGAAGTTCAAAGTGGCAAATCCCTTCAATAACAAGGGTCTGGGGGCAACAGAGTCCTAGGGGCGGCAGCCCAAGAACTTTTTTTCATTTTGGCATATCAGTTAACCACTAGAAGTTACTTCGATATGCTTAACTGTAGAAAAGTTGCATGGATAATGATCTTTAAAGTAACCGATAATCGGTAACAATTTGCTACTAATAGGCAGCAACTTCGCGTACTGGTGGTAATGTAGAACAGTAGCAACTTGTGATTCGGTAGCAAATTGGTCTATTAGCGGCAACTTTGTACTTCTGTAGCAACTAATGAGTATGAGTATTAATTGTGTCAGAAGTAGTAACTTTGGTACTACTTATGAGGTTACCACTATTGTAACTATTGTAAGTGCCAGCAGTTATAACTGCCAACCGAAACGTTGTGTTGGTTTGATCCCTATATAAAAGAATCATTTGGTTTTTACACGAACTTTTCACAGGAAAATACATCTCGTCCTTGATTAAAAACCTTATGGCTTATCAGATCAAAGATTTTGTGTACACACAAAATACTTTAATCCGAAAGAGATCATCATACTCGATTCAGAAAGGCATCCAGGTCAAGCACAAAATCAATAAATACAACAATGTTCTGTATAGATAATTTACTATAATCAGTTCAGTATCTCCATGAAAAACCAACAAATTTAACTTAATCCTGCAATAAAACAAGTAACTGGAATTCTGGAAACAAGAAACACCTCAGTATGCTTCCTCAAATAAATACAATCTGGCATTTAGATTAGAAGCTTCTTTCAGACAATTTCACTAACACCTTATGTGCATCAAAGTCTAAGGCGATCACTAATCCTCTAGTTACCAAGATTTATATCCCCTTTCAATCCTACGCATAAAGTTCACTTCTTTCTCTGATCATCAACATAAAACTTTCGAAAAAGGGGGCAATTCAGCAGTATATATATTGAATTAGAAGGCAGACCCAATTCACCGAATCAAAACAATTCGATTTCGAGACATGTAACAAGGTTGTATTCATAAGTTTTATGTTCCTAAAAATGTAAATGCTAATTTGTTTGCTGGGAAAAAGTAGTGTAGTTGATTTACCTTGTTGTTCGTCTTCCGTTATCCTCGGGATTTAGATTCAGCAGGCAGGGAATGTTTCGGTGGATCATCTTCGGGTTCGGGTCGCTTCTAAACACATAACATTATATAAAATACTTTATATCAGTTGATATAATAAAACCGTTCAAGAAATTATTTCATATGGGGTCGTTTTTTCCGGTGGTCGGATTTCTAATGAGATGACATCAAAATATCATGTTCGGGTCGGGTCAGTAACATAATAAAACACGGTGTATTAACAAAGAAAATATATTTCACTAGAAAACACATAATAAAAATACATTTATACTGACAGACATAGACAAGCATTCTTTACCTTGATGTTCGAGATTTTTTAATCGCTTGAAAAGAATAACCTCAATGATGGTTCCAAGTTTACCAAATAAGGAACGGATCTGATAAGATACAAATAAACATTGATGATGAGTCCATATTAGTATATTATTACTCGGTGATAATGATTGAATAAAGAGTTAACAGTTAGTTACATCATACAGAAAATTAAAGAATGCATTTCATCAAGCAAACATATTATTCATGAGAAATTGAGAAGAAGTGATGATGAGGTGCAATTAGTGCTCTAAAATTAATGAAATGCTCTAAGTTAAGTCACACATATGTCATCAAACTTTATATATTATCCTACTGCATATAAAGAAAAGCGTAGGTA
The DNA here is from genome assembly GCA_039602395.1 of Deinandra increscens subsp. villosa. NCBI lineage: Eukaryota > Viridiplantae > Streptophyta > Magnoliopsida > Asterales > Asteraceae > Deinandra > Deinandra increscens. The sequence continues at coordinate 113,066,512 of JBCNJP010000010.1, forward strand.
ATCGGCAAAAGCTTAGGTTTTTGTCTTGAAAAAGGGTATGCAAAGAAGAAATTTGAAAATTTCTACAAGTCATTTAGATCATTGGTGATATGTATAACTGTATAACATATATATTAGCAGCCTTAAGAATGATATCATAGTATCCTATCATCAAACTGGAAGACCCAAATTTGATATTAGCTGCAAACTTACAACTTTTTGCTGACTTATCTTAGCTTGGAACATTACAAACATAAGAGACCTGTTTTTTTGTCTAAAGAGCCAGAATGCTACTATCAGAAGATATTTTCTGATGACAAAAAGATTGTGAACTAGAAACCTGTTTGTTGTTTTTTCCAAAATCAATGAACTGTTCCTTTTCAGACTTACTTAAACAGATGTAAGTTTTTGTTAAATGAAATCATGTTTGCTTGAATCATCGACGAAACCAAATCAGGTTAGACGAAACGAAATCAATTGAGCAACCAAACCCTAGTTATCAACAAAAACAATTCAGAACAGTAATAAACAGCAATTAAGTACATAACAATTCCAAGAAATCAAACACTAACCTTCTGTTTTGTATTTTGAAATCGGTGAAGAAAGTTGCAACTGGGATTAGCGCAGGGATTGGGAAGAAGGTTGCGATGGGGAGAAGCTTTTTGTATTTCGATTAGGATGGGTGAAACGTGAAGGAACCATTTTTATGTGAGTTAAAGAGGAAAAAACAGGAGTTTAATTGCAGGATACGTACTAGATTCGAACACAGGAACTTAAAAAGTTAAATTCGCTAGATCTAACTTTAGCAAACCTCCACTTAAATGAAAAAAAAAACCGATTAACCTAACAGAATTGGTTTTTTAATCGAAAACCGAACCGGTTTTTAACTGATATCGTATAAACCGGTTATGAACTGGTAGAAACCGTAGGTTCCAAACCGGTTTGAGGTTTTCAAGTTGCAAACCGATTATAGATCATTAACCTATTGAAAAAATATATATTTTTGAAAATACCAGTTTTTTACCGGTTTTAACCAATTGGCAGACGCTTCTATCACCGTTTAGGGAAGGTTCTTACGCAGAGAGAGGCATCGACATGGAGGAGAGAGACGGTTTCTAAACGAGAGATAGGTCGATTGTGTCAGGTTAATGCATCTTTAAGGTTATCGGTGCATCCTTATATTAAATATGTCACCTTGGCTACCACATAAGATTTTCACTTATTCTTAAAAGACACATTTTAATCCAACACATCTCATCACCCAAAATAACAATAAAAAAAAATACAACTATATATATGTGGTGTGAGAGAGGGGACCCACACCTCCCATTTGTTGGACGTCTGGACTAATCGAGGAGACAAGCAAGGCCTCTAACGATGCGTTTTTTTATATATCAGTTCGGTGTTTTTTTTTACAAATGAGTACCCGTTCGAGGCGTTTCTCCATATCGGGAGTTGAATAAAACAATAATATAATAGTGATAATGAGTAGCACTAACATTCAAAGCTCATTCCTTCAATTTTTATGAGTGTCGTCCCTTAAAATTAAAGTTTGATTGTGAGTGGAGGAGAGGAAAATGTTATTCTTCATCCCTATATTTGATAAAACACTGTACATTTCTTATTTTATAATTTTTTTTTAAATGGTTGTGAGTGAAAGAGAGAAAAATAATGATAAGTGTATAAAAATATTATTTAATTAAAACGAAAGAAAAAATATAGTGTTATTTAGTTAAAAACTTAAAATATAAAGATAAAGAAATATATTGAGATGAGTTGTTAATACTGTTAATGGGCTTAAAAGGAACGGCCCAATTGATGTTGTTTTTTGGATAAGGCCAGATGGCCCAGATCCACTTAGCATTTTTCACCAGAAATCTCAGATCGGGCCATTAGCTAATCGTTTAGCTTACTCCGAAAGCACCATCGGCTTGGGGGAAAACTCTGTGGTTCTAACTTCTAAGTTCCAACGACTCAAACAAGATCTGCCGGACTCCGGTAACCGAGTTGACTCGTTCGAGTTTCCTTCACCACCGTATCATGGCGGATCCGGCGCACTTCGCCTTCAGGAAAATGATACTCGACGAGATCACGCCGGTGGTCATGGTTCTCCCGACGCCTCTAGTCGAACAAGGATGCCAAAAAAACGGACTCTCATTTGTCCAAATGCTCACTCCGTTCTGCGTGTTCAACAATATTGACGGTGATTTCGCACTTACATCATCACTTGAATCGGATTTATCGTTTTTATCGTTGTATTTCATCGTTTCATGTATGAAGTGTGCTATTTCAGTATTTCACACACACGAACGTTGATGATCGATTGTGCATTTCTGCTGTGCCATTTCGTTTAACTTTTAGGGTTTCTCAGTTGAAATTGATGTTGGAGATTACCTTGAGAGATGTCATTAGAGTAGCTGAAATTTACCTGGATTATGTTGGATGCTATGCATTTTTTGATTAATCTCGCTACTTCACTTGAATATCGTTTTTAGACGACAGTGTACTTGATTTGAGATGTGAATATTAGAATACAGATTTGGTATGATCCATTAGTAATGCAAAGGAAGGACTTCAAAATGGATGCAAGTCTGTTATTAGGTGTTTATGCAATTCCAGATTATAGAGTTAACTATCTGCTTCCTTTTATCCACTAGAGTAGCTGAATTCATCTGGATTATGTTGGAAGCTATGCAATTTTTGATTAATCTCGCTACTTCACTTGAATATCGTGTTCTAGACTACAGTGTGCTTGATTTGAGATGTGAATATTAGAATACAGATTTGGTATGTCCGTTAGTAATGCACAGGAAGAACTTTAAAATGGATACAAGTCTGTTATTAGGTGTTTATGCAATTCCAGATTCTAGAGTTAACTGTCTGCTTCCTTTTATCCACTAGAGTAGCTGAATTCATCTGGATTATGTTGAATGCTATGCAATTTTTTGATTAATCTCGCTACTTCACTTGAATATCGTTTTTAGACTACAGTGTGCTTGATTTGAGATGTGAATATTAGAATACAGATTTGGTATGTCCGTTAGTAATACAAAGGAAGAACTTCAAAACGGATACAAGTCTGTTATTAGGTGTTTATGCAATTCCAGATTCTTGAGTTAACTGTCTGTTTTCTATTTCTTCATAGGGGAGTAATTTAGATTTCTTTTGAGTAATTCATATGTTTATCTCCATGTACTTCAGAGTTCAGATTTAGCCTGTTTGTTTCTACAATTGATTGTAAAGAGTTGTTATCAAACAGGTTAGGTGCTAGTGTTTTTAGTCTATACTTCTTGTTGTTTTGCAGTCCCTGTTCGAACAGCAAGTGACCAACCCTACAGGCTCCAGAAGTTCAAGTTACGAATGTTCTATGGATCAGATATTCGACAACCGAACGTTGAGGTATAAATTTATCTGTTCGCATTTTCAGAATATTCCCCCCATGGGTACAAACCTACAATACTCTTATTGAGTGACATGTTTTCTGGATTAGTTAGGCATGAAGAAGTGTTAGTTGTTTAAGATTAAACAAACAAACGAACAAACATACCGAGCACCTAAGGCTAGGCAAACCTAGAAAGTCCCTAGTCCCTACCATCTACCCTATGAAAAAGGCTAAGGAGGTCACTGAGGCTAGTTTCTTGTGCAACCGGATACACCAGCTGTTAATATCACATAGATATAGTTCTTTAGCATATAATTCACATGGAGTCGCATAAAGCTAAATTAACGCATACATGCATAATTGCTTTAAAGAAACATCTTTAAAATGTATTTTGCAAACATTAATATTGTATGCATCACATTTATAAATTCTTTGGTTGACCTTATTCGTCCAAGTGTCCATTATCTCTTCTTCCCACATTTTTTATGTTATATGACTATATCATCGACCAAACACGAGCTACCTGTCTACAAATAGAACAATCATGAACATTCTTCTCACTAATAACCTAGTATGGTTTTCACTACTTTAATAATTCTGATGAGACTGAATGGATTGGCATGTTGTTCTTTATCTGGGACCCTTAGTTCTTAGATATTTTTTTTTCTACGCAAGTAGGTGACGAAGGAGCGGTTAGAAAAGGTTATTGCTGATGCAGGAAAAGGTGAAGATTCTGACTTGTACTTGGATCCATCACCTATTGAAACTATGGCCACCTGTAAGTTTTTTCACTGTCCCTATTAAACCATGTGAAATTATACTCATAGCTCATATTTTTTAAAGGAAATACTTTTATTTCAGATATTGTGCATTGTAACGAGTTTCTGAATTATTTTTAGTATCTAAGTAACTGGAAATCTTTTGGAGTTGGTAATTGTGGTTACGTACAAGAAAGTAAAATTTGTTAAAAGGCAAAAGTTAATGCTAAAATGCAAGGCAATAAACTTAATTGTCACTTTACTTTCGTTCTTAATTATACTTGTTATTCTTAAACTGTTAATTTATCTGTCTTTGAAGCTTCTGAACCTGAATTTGTACCAGCATGGTTTCAATATTTCAATAAAGAGCTTGTACGTAGTGTATCCTTCTCAGATCATGAAGCATTTGATCATCCTGTTGCATGTAAGTATTAAGAATGCAAATTGGGGTTTTTTTTTAATAATGTTATATAGTTTAATTTATAATGAATGTGCAGGCCTTTTGGTTGTTTCATCAAGTGATGAGGATCCTATCAACAAGTTCGTGGATCTTTTTAACACGAACCAGTTGCCCCCACTTCTTAGTGATGGTGCAATGGACCCAAAGATTCCAAAATACTTTATTTTGGTCCATGATAACCAAACTGGATCCCTAGAGAGGTATCTTCACGGTTCACTCCTTAATTGTTAGGTATCCACACACACAATACGAGAAAGTAAAGGACACGTGGATTTAACATGGTTCGGTCTAAACTGACCTATGTCCACGGACTGCAAGTATGATTTATTTTTATTCAAGGTGCTCAAGGAATTACAAGTACAGACTACAGAGGTCTATATATATAAGAGAAAATTAAGGTTAACAGATTAATTAGGGCTGGCTAAAATAAAAACATATATATGGGCCGACCCAATGCCAGGGCTAGCTGTCCTTCCTTGGTCGACCCTCCACATCTGTGGCCAACATTAATGTCAGGTTTATAACGATGTTAAAAGAACAGTTAGTTTTGTTATAATTTCATAATGCAAAAGGTGGTGCAGTCTTTAATATGCAGTACGAATTTCACCATGAGAATGGTGATGCATAACATTGAATTATTATTTAAAGGATATTGACTGCAGTCCTTACGACACAATAAATCATATAAGCATTGTTTAGTGGCATATCCATATCAGGATCCTGTTAAAGTTATACTTTTACCTGTGACTTTTGCATAGGGATACGGGTTGAATTATGATTTAGGGCTACTGGGTTTAATCCTTCCACCACTGCAAATAACATGAATTATTATTGAAGTTACATTTGGCACCCTTTGCATATGTAGCCATACTTCAATCCTATTTTCAGTTGCCACTTATTAGTCCATCAATCAAATTGTAAAATCTTTGTGTTTTTTTGCATGTGATTTAGGGCAACCAAGATATTGGCAGAAATGAGAAATACATTTGGGTCCAATGATTGTCGTTTACTCTGCATTAACTCCTCCCAAGATCAATTAATTGATCGTGAACCGAACCCATGGGATCCTTATGTAAGTGCATTTCTTCTAATAAGACAATTTATTTCCATGTTCTCAACTTCTTACAGATTACGAGTTTTGAGTTTTGTATTGATATGGGATCATAAACGGTTGCATCTTTTGACAGGGGTCAAATGCTTCTTCTGGTCAAAATCTTGGCTGTTTACTTAACCACGAGGATGTGGACGAGGTTTTTTTTTTGGTTACAAAAACTAGTTTTGTCTAATAAAAGCCAGTTTTGTGCAAGGTTTGTTTCTATTTGTTATATGATCTTTCTTCAACTTCGTATCAATTGCAACAGTTGAAGGATTTTGTTCGTAATCTGTCATCCAAAGATATAATTCCTAACATGGAGCAGAGAATCCGTGTTCTAAATCAGCAGGTTATTTTGCTTCTAGTCAAAAGTTAAAATAAATTTCTGTTCTTAATTTTGAATATCGGCATATTTTAGTTTTATATGCTGTTATAGGTCTCCGCAACAAGAAAAGGTTTTAGAAACCAAATAAAAAATTTATGGTGGAGAAAAGGGAAAGAGGATACTCCAGAGGTTCAAAGTGTTAACATGTATGTTTGGCATGAGTATTTTACCTCAAACAGTGTAAACTTAAGTAAAACTCCTGCTCTAATTTAGTTTTGCTGATGATCTTTGTAGGTACACTTTTAATTCCATTGAGTCTCAAATAAGAGTTTTGGGTGATTATGCATTCATGTTACGAGATTATGAACTCGCTTCATCAAATTATCGCCTGCTATCCACTGATTACAAGCTTGACAAAGCATGGAAACGATATGCTGGTGTACAGGTAAGAATGGCCATCCATGCCTTGTTTCGTAAGTAAACTATCAAACGGAAATCCTTGCATGCACATTAGAATTTGTATTTTTTTAACAAAAATAAATGGAACACAAGTTGATTTAGATTCAAACAAAGAGAATAAAACTTTGCAAAGTAAGTTACTACAATCCTAACCCATCTTTGGGGATCAGATATAATATCTAGTTATAGTATCGATGTAGGCCATGGTTTGAAGTTGAAAATATGATGAATTGATTTAAGTGGTTGTTTTATTCTAACACAGACAATAGATACACTAGGAAAGTAGTGTGGACCAAATAATTTACTTGATTAAGCATGATGTTCAATATGTCTTTTGAGTGTAAGCTCTGTGCTTCTAATTCACTTTAGCTTAGATAGTATTCTTTGGTCATAGATAATAAGTTTTCTTATTTTTGTCTTCATACTTTTTCTTATCTTATTCCATTTCTTCTAGTTCTTTGGTCTGATTTATCTCTTTCTGATGCATTGTTTATACTTCAATTGCTTGCATGCCCTAATCCTCCTTCCCCCCTGATTGTAGGAAATGATGGGATTGACATACTTCATGTTGAATCAATCAAAAAAGGATGCTGAGTATTGCATGGAAAATGCCTTTAGCACTTATTTAGTGCGTCTAGTGTTTCTTTACAAATACAGTTTGTTGTCTGTATCTCTTATTTAGTAAATGTGCTTATTGTTTATTTACAAAGCATACTCTTATTCAGAGAATTGGGACATCAGGCAAGGGAAACGCCACACGTTGTGGTCTTTGGTGGGTTGAAATGTTGAAGACAAGTGGTCAGTATAAAGATGCTGCTAGTGTTTACTTCCGGATCCCTGGTGATGTAATGATCAGTTCTCTTTTGTGAATACACAATATTATACATGTGTTCTTACTTTTTAGTCGAACTGTATTTTTGTGCAGGAACCACTTCACTCAGCTGTAATGCTTGAACAAGCATCTTACTGCTACCTTCTAGCCAAACCACCCATGTTAAGGAAGTACGGATTCCATCTCATTCTATCTGGTGATCTGTACAAGAAATGTGATCAGGTACTTTCGGAGATGAATTAGTTTCTAAAGAAAGAAGCGATACAGTGTTGAATATAAGAAAGTAAACCACAGATTCAAGCTGTATATAGAAAAGAAATGGGGTAAAAAAGAGACCTAAATACACAGGATGGAATGGGTATGAGTTTATAAAGTTATATTCAATGTTTTGACAACCGGACCAGACCGGCTGGTTCAACCGGTCAGACCGGGACCCGGAGCCTCGAGGGGTTCGGTTTCGTAGGTTTTAACCGGGTGGTGGTTAGACCAGGCGGTTTTGGTAAAAATCCGGTTAAACCGTGGACCGGGTTGAACTGATTTGCCTCATTTGAGCTGGTTTGAGAGATATTAAGTTGCTGCCTTCTTTTTATAGAGATGAATTGGTAAATGCTTCTTTCTTCTAAGAAGCCGATGTGGGACAACAAACTTGAAGGCAAAGCAAATATGAGAATAAAAGGCAACTATGTGAGACACAAGATTTGATGGAATATTATTAAAAATTAAAAATGCATGCTTCTAGAGGTTTTGAACAGAAGATGATAATGATAGAATAATTAGCTCATACCAATTGAGCTACAAAGCCAGATGTGTGATGTTCCTTTTAGTTTTAAATAAAAAGGAAATATTATATTAAAAATGATTATTAATCATAAATATTTTTTCTAATGACTAATGTTATAACTTCAATATTAAAAGGTAATAAATTATTTATAACATCACCGGTTAGTAAATACAGTTACCAGAGTTGACTGGTAAAGCGACTGGTTCACTGTGCGGTCTGATATTGAAAGCATTGGTTATATGTTGAAACAGAAGGATTTATACAGAATGGATTAGGGACAGTCTTGACTTGTCAAGAAATTCATAAATCATACAAGTTTTGCTTCCTTTTAGTTTCCCCTCTTTATATTGTGAGTAGCAGGTCATGGTTTCAAGAATCAAGAGTTACACAAAAACTATATATAATTTATAATAATAGGAGTACCATTAGATTTGTTTGAAAATTTCCACTAAGAAGCTCCTTGCCCTTTTCAAATGTTTAACTGTTCTTGTTAGGGGAGAGATGTATGTGAAAATTGGGGTTTTCTATTTTCAGTGCTTGTTTTTCATGTGTAGAGTCATCCCTGGGTGCCAAAAGAATTCTTGGTATCAATACATTTTTTGTGAACCATAAACATTTAGATGGTATCACCGCTTAGATTAGAACTTGTCACCCCTTAGATATTTTGATACCATCTTCGTGACTTTGTCCAAAGTAAATGCAAGTTTGACTAAATTCCCTTTCCTCAATAGTGATAGAATAGGATAATCGTCTTGATGGAAGTGAAAGCTATACGTAATCTCTTATTGAAACTTTGCATTTATCTTGGGACGAAACGAATAGCACTTCTCTCACTTGACATTAGTGACGTTTTCAGTGAACTACATTTCTTAGCTTGTTAGTAGCTTATCATCTTCCATAGAGTGTATAATGTGTTATTATAAAATTAATATATCTATATAAATTTAGCTAGAATAGTTTGTTTGACATCAGGGGCACACATTGTAAAACCACATGAGCATTTTATGTTTCATGCTTTATTTTCTCTGACAAATTCTACCTTATTATATCAGATAAAACATGCAATTCGTGCATACAGAAATGCACTGTCTGTGTTTAAAGGAACAACATGGAGCCATATTCATGATCATGTTCATTTTCAGATAGGAAAGTAAGTTCCAAAGGGTCAGCAAAGATGTATTATGACATTCTTATTATTATATCTACAGATAAAGTAAGCTAAAGTTTTTGATAATACCTTCTTTACAGGTGGTATGCTTTTCTTGGAAGGTTTGATGTGGCTATGAAACATATGTTGGAAATTTTGTCTTGTAGCCATCAATCGAAGACAATGCAAGAGCTATATATGAGGGATTTTTTCCAGATCTTACAGGTTGTTATTATTGTTGTTTTTGACTTCTATTCTTACCATTAAGCAGTTTTCCCAAAGCTTAATATTTTTGCTCTTTCGTAACGTGTGATGTAGAAAACAGGAAAAACATACAGTATTTCCCGACTTCAGTTGCCGATTGTCAATATCTCTTCCCTCAGTGTTGTTTCCGAAGATCATCGAACTTATGGATCACTTGCTGCTGTAAGTAAATTCACAATCTAGAATTACATTCCATAACCATGTTATCATTTCAATGTTATATTTTATTTATTTGTGACCCCTTTCAATAGGCGGGATGAATTAATTACATCATTAATACATTTAAGTATAGTATATAGAGATTGACTTTTAAAATCTTCGTACTTGGCACTTGGATCTAGCTTGTAGAACAACTATTGCTCTTGCAAAAGCATTGAACTAGGAAAAGACCTATTTTTGCATAATTTTACAAGCTGAGTTAATGCATGTAATTCAACTTGTTGATGGGGAGATGACATGAGTGACGGAGATGACATGAGTGACGGAGATTTGGTACTTTCCAAATAGAAGTTCTAACAGGCTTCACATTGATTGCACAAGTTTCTTTAAGGTTCCTTTTTTATTAGTTATTATCAAAGTAGTTCAACTCTTTGATAATATATGAGAAACAACAAAATGGAAGTTATTTTGAGAAATACATTGATAAAGATGGAAGCATAATCATTCAAAATAATAGTTTTTGAATGAAATTAATACTTGAAACCCATCAAAACTCATAGCTTGCTTGTTTAATGTAACACTTTTTCATTTGCATAATTTTAGTTTGTTATGGTTTTAGTCAAATGGATTTATCGTTTTTACATTATAAGGAAGTTTATCAGCTTTAAATGCTGGAAATAAGTCAAATAACTCACTCTGTTCTCTCTTAAATATTTGGTTAGTAAGCAAGAGCTCACTTGTTTCTATTCAAAAACATCATTATAATTATGGTATATTTTGAGTTCATAAAAATGGTTATAATATGAGATGTATCATAGCTTTCAAATATCCAAGCACCAATATTTTAAAAATGAGGTGGGAAAATTTTGAAGTTATGGGCAGAGTTCATTTCCAAATATTTTTTCATGTTTTATGATTTTTGCTGGTTTAATGGTTATTTCGAAATTAAGGGCCAAGAAAAGGGATATAACATTGTTATGCCTCTTTCACCTTACTCACGTATAGTCTCTTTAAATTTTTGGCGAGTGCAATGCTTGTACTGAATTTTTAGCAAGACCACACTTTAGTAGCTATGAATAGTTTCATATCATTAAACGCTATGGCAGTGATCTTAATCTTTTTCATGCCATTATGTTAATTGATTATTGATTTTCGTTTTGCTTCTTGGGGCTGGCAGCCAAGATAGTTTTGGGGAAGTAATGATATTTATAGCTGTTGTAAGTTACAAATTTTGTCACTGTGTTTTTCCCCAAGTTATGAATGGAACATATTTTGCACTGGGATTGTTATCATATAAACTTTTGGATGAAACCCCATAATTTGGGTATATTACAAACTATGACTCATTGGCCGATAATAATCGAGACTGTCAGTTTGCCCTATAGCAATTCCAACTTTCATTTTTGTTGTCAAGAGTAATCCCAGTAGCATAATCATCTCACATCTACACTTGATTTCCGTCTCGTAATGACTTTCAACACAATGAGGAAACATAAAAGCAAAAACATGCGGAAATCAAATGTAAATGTATGATTATTACGCTACTAGGATTGCCCTTGACAACGGAAATGAAAGTTGGGATTGCCGGCTGGTACTGACCAAGCTAATAGTTTGGATTATTATAGGCTAACGGGTCACAGTTTAGATTATTGAAATCCAAATTTCCTTGTGTTATTAATTGGCTTTAAGCTGAGTTGTTTATCTTTTGCTGTTCTTTATATCAGGCCAGCGTGAAAGAAAGTGTTTGGCAGTCTCTGGAAGAAGAGATGGTTCCATCTTTATCTAATGCAAAGACTACATGGTTGGATTTACAGTCAAAGCTTCTACCGAATAAGCTTAAACAATCAAATATCTGTGTGGCGGGAGGTATGAAGTGGATGGTACTTTGTGGTTGTAAAGTATGGTTGAAAATCTCTTGTAATATACGATAAATAATTAGTCATAATATCTATAGAAATAAGTCACTAGTAATAATCTTTGTTTTGATTGTCAACAAACTTGCAAAGCTTCCAAGTATTTTCAAATTCGGAGAATTTTGTTTCTTATTTGTTTGTTATACGCGCGTGCTCTAACATTTATGCTTCTTTTATTTACAGAAGCACTTAAGGTGGAAATTTCATTCAGAAACCCTCTTCAATTATCTATTCCCATTTCTAATGTTACCCTGATGTGCGAGTATTCAGCAAATGAGGCATTGCCTGGTATGTTATAAAACCAAAAGAATTAGCTAAAATGGGAACGGGTCAAAACGAGTTCAGAGTTGAAAGTCACCAAAAGTCTATTTTTAGCACACAACCTCTTAAGTCATCTTACTTAAAAGTTTAGATTGTCGTCGTTATAACATTATCTTCTTTAGTAATAGTTAACATAAGTTGCCTTTTGTTATATAGGGTAAATGTACAAAACAGTCATAAAAATTGTTTCTGGGTCCACACAACCTGACACAGGTTATTTCAACCCACATTACAAAAAGATCCATTTGGCCTGAACCCATACTATAATATATATATAATCACCGTTCTCTTACTCCTAAATTACTCCCCATACTAAATTACACCAAGCCTGGGTTTAAAACCAAGAGCCTCTACCAAGTTGGCTATTCCCACATATATTATATACTCCTCTTTGATGGTTATTTCACTGGTCAGATGCAAACAGCTCTTCTGAAATTCAAGGTGATGAAGATGGGAAAATAGCAACCGGAAGGTATAGTGGTTTTTTTTTTCCTTCACACTACTCACTACATTAAGCTTCATTCACAAGATATTATTATATTGAATTTAGTTATTACGATTGTTAATTTTATTTCTTTTTAATTTCAGTGAGTCCAGCTCAGACACGTCTCTTTTTACATCATCTGAAGTTGACATAACATTGGCAGGTGGTGAAACGACGGTGGTGAGTTGACAGTTTTTTACAGTCTGCTGTTTATTTTTTATGATCACTTGATTATAGTAAATAGACTATGCCAGCAACAATAGTTGACTGTTTTACAACTCTTTTTATTTCATCATTTGACATTCATCAAAGTACCAGTTTTGTGATAAACCATTTTGTTCAATCCTTTATTTTTATTTTATTTTCTTCTATGTTATTAATATGTGTTTTGCAATATATATCTTATTTTGATTTCAGGCTCAGCTAAGTGTTATTCCTAGAAAAGAAGGCCTGCTAAGAGTAACTGGTGTGAGTTGGAAACTGTCTGATTCAATGATCGGCTTTTACACTTTCGATGCAGACCTGATTAGGAAAAAAATTTCTAAACAAAAAAGGAAAGCTAAGCAAGACGCCAATAAACTCGAGTTTTTGGTTATCAAGGTTCATGCATTTTCTATCTTGTTCTTCGTATTGGCTTTTTGTACATTTTTGTGGAGGTGACAATTTTGACTATATACTTTATGAAAGGTTGATCTGGGTTGTGTTTTATCTGAAACTAGTAAAGTTGATAACTAAGAGTTCGATTATTATAAAAGTTTGATTATTATTATAGTAATACATTTTTTATCTAATCATATTTAACGCATCATCATTTATAGCTTCTTTTATAATTGGAAAAAGTGTTTGTGGACCAACCCAATCCGATCCGTACGAAAAGTACTAGTTTCAACATGTTACCCCACCCACCCATCTTGCCACCTTCAATATTTTTGTATCTTTTTTTCCTGAAATTATTCTTAACTGTTTTCTATTTGTGCAATTTTCTTTCAGAGCCTACCCAGACTTGAGGGTGTTATTCATAACCTGCCCGAAACAGTTTATGCTGGAAATTTACACCGTTTATCACTGGAGCTAAGAAACTCATCAGAGATTTCTGTGAAGGTATGCCTGAATTAATGCAACTACTTTGACATGGTTTACATGTAAATCTCATGAACAGTTACATTAATTTGTTTGATTTTGATAAAGTTGTGTACTTATTGTTTTTTTGTAAAATTAAAATCAATGAAAATACTGATCTTTTTTCTGAGTTTCTTCATCTGTCTTTAATTGGTTATATATTTCCCTTAGAAATATTAATATACTAAAATCACATGATTATGTTCTTTAGCTTCTTTAAAATTTAAGTGGTTTTTGCATCTGACAACAGAATTTAAAGATGAAGATCAGTCATCCCAGATTTCTAAACATAGGAAATCCAGAAGCATTGGACGTGAATTTTCCATCTTGTCTGGAAAAGAAAGAATCGTGTGCACATAAAGATGCCGATCTTGACGCCACTAAACTATCAGAAACCGTATTCAATTTCCCCAAGGTCAGCAAAAGTCAACTGTAACTTGATTTCACATAATGTAGTTTTAATGTTGACCACCTATTTTCTTCTCCCTTCATTTGCAGGATACAATAATCCATAAGGAAACTCCCTTCTTTTTGCCACTTTGGTTTCGGGCTGCTACGCCTGGGAACATGTCATTGTATCTCACAATATATTATGAAATTGACGACAAATCTACTGCTATGCGATTTCGCACTTTACGCACACATCATATGTTAGAGGTATCTCCTCTGGATATTTAAGAAATAACCAGCATGTGATGTTTGTTTAATATGGTACAAAATTGTTATTTGAATAGTAATTTAATTTTCTTTTTAAAATAAAACGGTTTACAGGTGCTACCATCTTTAGACGTGTCATTTTTTATCAGCCCGTGTTCTTCAAGGTTACAAGAATATGTCGTACGAATGGATGTTATTAACAGAACAAGTCTGAGAAATTTTAAACTTCATCAACTGTCATCTGTCGGGAACGAATGGCAAATCTCTTTAATTGAATCCATCGAACACATTTTCCCTTCAGGAAACTTGGAACCTGGTCAAGCTCTTTCATGCTTTCTTAAGCTCAGGGTGGGTCCCGCAAGAACCTAAATATTTGTTACTTTAATTTCCTAAATATTTTCTGTGACTAATTTTATTACTTGCTACAGAATGTGAAGACAACAGAAACTGAAATGGATGTTTGGCTGGGTAGTGGCAGCAGTGAAGCAATTTTGGATACAAAACGCGCTCCGCTTGTCAATTTCCATCATTATGAACGATTGCATCAGAAAACATCACATCAGGTTCAATAATAATTTCAGAACTAATATGTTACCAAAAAGAATAAAGTTTCTATTTATCCTTATTATTATTATAATAAAACTTATTAATATGACAGAAATACTTTTTTCACCATGTATCAGGAAAATCAAAGCACAGTTGATTTCATGTTGATCTCCCGAATGGAGGAAACTGAAACTGTCCCTTCTGACGTTCCTACCCCGCCACAAATCTTTTCCCACCACGCCTGTCATTGCAGGCAAGTGCATTTAAATCTATCACATTGCTTAGTTTGTTACATGTTTAGGGTCTGGGAGGTTCATATAGCAACACATTTTCACACTTTTACTAGCAAAAGTATGTTGCTAATGTTTCAATCAAACACATTTTTCGCTATTTTGGGGACATTGTCGACCTGTTTCCCAGTTCGTATACCCTTTTGCTATTTTCTACATAAACTTTTGAGATAAAACGATAATGATATGAAATTGCTACCTCAACTTAAACTTATCAAATAGCACAGGCTTTTACTATTTCTGCTTATCTGGTTTTGCAGTGTTTCAACAAAGAGACCAATATGGTGGTTACTGGACGGCCCACGGGTCAACCACTGCAACTTCTCTAACTCCTTCTGTGAAACAAAACTCAAAATGACAATTCACAACTCCTCATGTTTTGTCGTTTCTGTTCGTATCAACACATTTGACTCCCCACCCGGCGGTTCCCCATCAGGGAACAAAGTTGGTTGGCACGATATGTCAACTCCACCCTCAGACGATACAAAAAAACTCGTTTCACTGGAGTCGGTCCCACCTTTCATTTGGTCCGGGTCAAGTACAACCCGGGTCAAACTTGAACCCAATTCCGCCACTGAAATCTCTCTTCTGGTAACGACTTTTGCCCCCGGGACCTATGATCTTTCTAACTACACGTTAAACTGGAATATTCTAGACTCGAACAGTTCCCGGGAAAAAGAAGGCGTGTGCTATGGGCGCCCGTTTTATTTGACCATATTGCGTGAGGAATGAGCGTTTTTTCACTTATATTTGTGAAGATATTAACCCGGATGATTTTGTGTACTAATTCACATGTAAATTTTGTTGTTACAAATGTGTTTATAGAACAAAATAGGATGGAAAATGAAGATTTATTTTTGTTCACAAGTTAATAAGAACAATGGGATGATGGTACTAGTGTTGCAACTTCTTTATTCTTTATTTATCATAAATTCAGCATTAGTTGTAAATATATGATTATTACTCACTCGTACACATGCTGAGGCGGTAGGGATGACGGCGACGGCGGACGACCGTGACAGAGTGGTGATAGAGGATTTTTTTAACTATTTTAAAAAAAATAAATAGGTAGGTGTATCATTGTCAACTTATGCCGACTTAATGGAAATCTAAGTGTTACAAAAGTGCAAACGTTCGAACCTTAGCCGTAACTTTTAAAACCTAAGGAAAAAAATGTGAAATTTGGACAAACTACATGGACGATTTTTGTAATTTATTTAAATAAAGATAGATATGAGGAATTATATATAATAGATTTTTTGAAAAGTAAGAGATAAATTTTAAAAGTAATATTTTTAATTAAATTATAGAGATCAGGATAAAGAATTACATAAGTTATCTTTATAGATTAATTTTTTTAACCATGATAATTGCCTTCAATAAAATAATAGAAAATAAACGTTTTAAAAATAAAAAAAAGTAGACCCACAACTCAACTATAAGTTATATCAAATATCTTATTCATTTATAACCAAAGATATATAGAAAATTTGATTAAATAAATGTGCTTTGATATAATAATGTTATGGCGTTTTACCAAAATAATTAAATTTCACTTTCGACCGTTTTTGGTCGCATGCTTGGTGTCTGAGAATCGACTAATATTAAACCACCCACATGTTATTATTGAACTTATAGTTATTTGAAAGTAATTAATACTATATGTCTATATATTCTTTAACCATTTAATATTGTTTAAATATTATAGATTTATTGCAATTTGCAAATATATATATAAACAATCACAGGACCAAAAAATAAATAAATACTTTATTTTTTTTTTAATGAAAATCATTTCAATTTAGAGACTGTTTACGTATGTGTTTCTTCAAGGATAAATAGAAAATAAATTTAATAAATTTCAGGACCAGACCAGTACACAATTAATTAATGTTTCAGGCTCGAACAAGCGAGCCAATAGGTTGCAGGACCAGTCGATTTTAGTGACTAGGCGATTTGAACATATACATTTATGTTTTTTTTTTATCAAACGTTTAAGCTCTTTAAGATATCTACATAGTTTTTCTAAAGTAGGACGGGTTTGTATATTGTATGAATTAGGTAAAAATTTCTAATTCTTGTCACTAAATTCTATGATTAATTTGAACATTATATTCACGTGTCATGTTTCTTCGATAACAATTTCTAAATATGACGAAGGGCTTCTAGCCTAATTGTATCTTGGTGTTGTTTAAGATGGTCATTCCTAAATGTTTTTTTTTTTGAACAGCAAATTTTATTCACCAAGAACACCAACCCGGGGGCAGCAAGAAGCTACACAACCGAGAGCCAAAAAACACCACACTTACATCAAACACATGTTCGCCCAATCTATACATTTGCTACTTCTACTATCACACCAAAGTCTAGACAAACTTTTAATATTACACCGGACTCTATCAATCGACACCGGTTTCGATTGAAACCTCACCATATTTCGCTCTTTCCAAATGCTCCAAATGGCCACATATGTCACCGCTTGCAACAACGATCTCCTTCCCCCATCCACCGCTAACGCATCAATGTTGGAACAAGTCTCCTTAATCGAATCTCCCTTGAAACACGGCACCTTGAACCACGAGCCAATCCAGCTCCAAATCGACGAGACGACCGGACATTCAAAAAACAGGTGTTTAGCGGTTTCATCTCTCCCCAAACAGAGGCTGCACGTCGAGGGAGAAACCAGCAGCCCTCTTTTACTCAGCGCGTCGCAAGTTCCAACCCTATCCTGAATGGCTCTCCAAATAAACGTATTAACTTTTAACGGCGTTAGTTTACTCCACCTGAAAGTACCCTCCTGCTCCCTCCTCTCGTCACCCATCAGCAGCCTTCTAACATCTTTGGCCTGAAAAACGGGACTGCCATCACTGTCCCTCCATCTCTAACTCCCGTCATACCAATATATGAGGTTCTCGAGGTCCACCCCTTTGTTTCTCATCACCCGTATCGACATAATGATATTTTTCCACACCCCCGGAATCGAAGCTTTGCATGGGAACTTATCCGGTCTACCTTCCACCACATGAACAGCCCTAATAACCGAGGCCCAAAGACTGCTCTCCTCCAGCTTTAGTCTCCAAAGCCACTTACTTATAAGGCTAAGGTTATAGTCTTCAAGTCTAATCAAACCCAGCCCTCCTTCCGACTTCGGTCTACACACCTCATCTTTCTTAATCCAATGTATCTTTTTGGCCTCCTCATTCCCACCCCATAGGAAACGAAAACGAACTTTATCAATCTCCGCAATAACCGCTTTAGGAGCCTTGAATAGAGAAAACATATAAGAAGGGAGACTATCCAACACGCTCTTGACCAAAGTTAGCCGGCCACCAAACGAAAGAGATCTAGCTTTCCATCGAGAAAGCCTCCTTCTAATCACCTCCAAGACCTCATTCCAATAAACCACCCAATTCATGTTCGCCCCCACCTTCATACCCAAATACATAAATGGAATGCTCTCACCGGAACACATAAGGATGTCCGCCAATCGGTTCCTTTCTCCCACCGACACATTGACCCCCATAAGAGAACACTTCTCGAAATTTACCTTAAGCCCCGAAACCATATAGAAACATCTCAAGAGCCGGACCATGTTTCTAGCGTTGTCATCACTCCATTCTCCAAGAATCATAGCATCGTCCGCATAGAAAAAGTGAGATAGAACCGGACCTTCCCTTGGAAGATGCACCCCTTTGAAAATACCCAACGCTCTAGCTTTGCATATCATCCAATCCATAGCCTCCATGACAATCACAAAAAGATAAGGGGAGAGCGGATCCCCTTGCCTCACCCCCCGAAAACAATTAAATTCCTCCGTCGGGGAACCGTTTACAATCACCGAAGCTCTAGCCGACGAGAGAATACCACTAATCCACCGCCGCCACCTATCCGGGAAACCCATTTGGTCCAAAATAGAATCAAGGAAAGACCAATCAATGGTATGGAATCTCATAATGACAAGGATGAACAATGAAACCGTTAAAAAAAACAATTTCTAAATAGGGATTAGTAAGTTATAATTAAAGAAAACAAATCAATAAACAAACAAACAAACTTACCCGGGAAAATCTCACTCAACAGGCTAACAATTTCAAAGAAAACAACTCAATCATATACATATACATAAAACTATAAAAGTGTTGTTCATTAAAATCACTTGTGCTACTTGAAGTCTTGAGTTACAAATGGAATCACTGGTTAGTTGATTGCATCATTTTTTACTTGAACTGCAATTTGGTTCAACGGTATATCAGGAGTGGTTATTCTAGACCTACCTACTGTCTCGAGTCCGAACCTTTTAGCGAGGAAACTCGGGAGCGCCCCCAATTTGCATCATCGGGCGGGAACCGGGCAAGATCGTAAACCCTCCCATGTGGCTCGGGATCAAGCACAATGTCAAATCCTTTACTGCCCACCAATATCTCATAACTGATGTGAGTGAGACAAGAACTTGGATCTCTTCAACCACAAGATGAAAATTTAACCGCTATACCAACTTTGCTTGATTTGATTATAACCTACTTATAAAGAGTTTATGTTATTTGTTGCTTTTAAATGACTTATTAGTTATTACTAGTGTAATACTGTTTTAGTTAGTTGACTATTGTTAATTACATTTTGTTAGTTAACCAAACTTTGACTTTCTTTTCCTCACCATTTTCGTTTTTAACGTTGACTCAAACCCCTATCTAATTAAGTTTTAATATCTACTTTACAGTCCAGGACACGACTTCAACTCATAACGCTACTTAAATCTAATATAAGAGTCTCGTGAACTAATAGGCGGATGAGGTTAATTATTGAATTAAATTTATGTTAGAGTGATTAAATACTATATCTTTTTATTAACCATTTAATATAATTTTAATATTATGGATTTATATGTAGATGGGTGTTCGATCACTTGCAGTTGCGCCTTATATATGCATCTTTACTCTGCATTTCTAAGAGAGTTTTCACGACTTAAACTTATGACATTTATATCATCTAACAGTAACTTAATTTTTTTTAATTTGTATTTTATTCTTAATTTTATTGTCTACTTACAATTTAATCATTAACTTAACTATTATTTATTTAACCACAAACCTACACTACACTTAACTATCTATATCATGAATATTTAAAACGATTGGCAATTTAAATCTTACAAAGTGCACACATGTAAACGTAATGTATTTATCTTACAGAAAAATTTTAATGCTAAAAAAACTAGCCACTATATCACGTTAAATCATGATTTGTCAAGGATCTTTAATAACATTTAACTCCAACTGACTTTGGTGTTGACTTTAAAACAAAACTAATACTTGTTAATGACACACACTTTACTTCTAAACTACACCTTATAAATATGATAAGGTTTCATTAATGCAATTACACAAAACTATTGAAATTCACATGTTACTCAAGTTTGTGAGATTTTAACCTTCAAAATTTGGATTTGAATGATGATAAATAACATATATCATTTGGTTAAATCCTTTTTGGTAATATGAAGTATTTTGATGAAACAATTGTCATATTATGCAATAATAGTTAATAGAGATAAAGTGTGTTCTCATAATATACTCACACATGCTACTTTATGATGAACATATGACTGTTTGTATTTGATACATTCTGTTTTTTTACAACTAAGATTATGGAGTTATATAGCAGAGTCCAACGGATCATGAATAACAATATTATGACCTCAAAATCTATGAATGATAATATCTTATACTAATTGTAGTTAGGTTTAAGATGAAATGATAAGTTTGAAAAACAACGAGTTGATACGAATATCTATATTTCTTAAGGGACCATTTATGTAATTCCTTCGTCTTCTTCTTCCAGACCTCTCGATGTTCTTTCTGGCTAGCAGTTAGCACCTCGGGGTAACAATGGAGGTCACGTCATCTCTACCTCTCAGCCATCTCTTCGATTTAACTTCATATCCCCCCCCCCCCCCCTTCTTCTAAACCCTACATCCCCATTGTTGTTATCCAATGTTGTTCCACTTCTTCCTCTACCACCTCCGCAGCTGTCCTTAAACAATCCGGTAGGGTTAGACATCATCCGCCGCCTCCTCCACAAACTCACTTCCCAACGGTGACACCGTTCGCGCAATCCTTCTCAAACAGGTTTGTCCTAATTCTCACTTATCTCAAAAAAAATCGCTCGTTTTTTACTTATCGTTCGCAATTGCTCTCGAAATCAAATTCGTTTTCTGAGGCCAAATTAAAATTAAATAATTCGAAGTTTCATCAATTGTTTGATATTAATCCCAAGTAACGAAATTTACTTACTAAAAAAACGACTCGTTTGGTTCGACACGATTTGCTTACGTCAGCTTAACTAATTACGCGTTGTACCAAAACGGCAGTCCCTTTCCCGTTTTGGTTCATCTCTCTCCATTTACTCGGTCAAGAAAACGTCGGTTTTCGTCCACAGGCAATTTCTCACCTATTTCTTCACGGTTGACTTTTCCTGCAAGCCAGCCATTGAAGAAGAACTCCACCTTCAATTCAATTCCTCTATCTATATCTCTGTAATTTTTGATTGTTTTCGTACTGAATCAATCTCTGAATCTCTGAATCTAAAACTTTTCACAAAATGAACGATCTGTTTTCCGGATCCTTCTCTCGCTTCCGCAGCGAAGAGAGCTCTCCGCCGTCTCGCCACCAGAACAACAACAACATAGAGATGACCGGTAACGCGCCGTCGACCGGCGGCGTAAATCTCGACAAGTTTTTCGAAGATGTGGAGGCGATCAAGGACGAGCTCCGAGCACTCGAGACGCTGCATAACCAGCTCCAGTCGTCTCACGAGCACAGCAAAACGCTGCATAACGCCAAATCGGTGAAGGAGGTGAGATCGAAGATGGATAACGATGTTTCCGTCTCGCTGAAGAAGGCGAAGTTTATTAAAGTCCGATTAGAAGCCCTAGATCGCTCCAACGCCGCGAATCGTAGCTTACCTGGATGCGGACCTGGCAGCTCGTCGGATCGGACTCGTACCTCCGTCGTCAACGGCCTCCGGAAAAAACTCTCCGATTCGATGAACTCGTTCAACGATCTCCGTAACAGAATGTCGTCGGAGTACCGCGAGACCGTTCAGCGACGTTACTACACCGTTACCGGCGAAAATCCTGACGAATCGACTGTGGATACGTTGATCTCCACCGGACAGAGCGAGACGTTTTTACAAAAAGCGATCCAGGAGCAAGGGCGAGGACAGGTGATGGACACGATTCTCGAGATCCAGGAACGGCACGACGCGGTGAAGGAGATCGAGAGGAATCTGAAGGAGCTGCATCAGGTGTTTATGGATATGGCGGTTTTGGTTGAGAGCCAGGGTGAGCAGTTGGACGATATTGAGAACCAGGTGAACCGGGCGAGTTCGTTTGTGAACCGGGGAACTACGCACTTGCAGGTGGCTCGTAAGCATCAGAAAAACACCAGAAAATGGGCCTGTTTTGGGATTACTTTGCTGTTGATTGTTATTCTTATCATTATCCTCTCTATCAGGCCATGGAAGAACAACGGTGGCGGCGGCGGCGGCGGCGGCAGTAACAACCCTACATCTACCGCACCACCGCCGCCGGCGGCGGCAACATAATCGCCGTCACGGCTCCATTTGATGATCGGTGTAAGTGGTAAATTAGGCGTTTTCTGGCCACGGATTATTTTTCTTGATTACTGTATTTATTATACGATTATTGTGTTTATTCGTTTCGAGTTTTTGAGTATCAAACCGCGTGATATCTTTATTCATTTGAGTTTCTAAAACTTTTTTTTTGTATATTTGATGCAAAATGATTTATGTGAATTCATTTGTACGCCTTATCTATGAAATTTAGAGCATGAAAACATCAAAGAGTGGATCGGATATCACGTTCAAGACATCTTCTTCACATATGAAAAGATCACGTGCATCCCTGCCATTGTTTCAATTTACATTTAGGGAGATAGTGCATCAAGTTGTTCGCAGAGGCCAACTTGATCTTCTTCCTCAGGGATCCCCGATAAGGGAACCTTAGGAGAGGCACCGGCTTTAACTACCGTCCATGTACGATCCATACATCCATTCAACACGCACAATTTCTTTTCCGTCGATACGTCCTACAATTTGCACTTGAATTCCTTTGCCCTCGAGCTCGATGTTTTAATCTCTTCATGATTGTACATTTATTTACTTCGGCTTTACTAATCACTAAATTTGCATCATTCAAACCCATATTGGAACTAGCATTTGCTGCTGCAGAATAAACTAATTTGAAAATGGGATAACATGCTCGATACATGAGTTCTAATATCATAAGGGTTTTTTCGTAGGAACGCCCACGAATTTAATCAATTACTCTTCGCGCTTTGGGAGCAGAAATAGAAATATAGTTCTTTTAGAACATGTAAGACCTTGATTTTGCCAATAAACCTTATATCTTTTGTTGTAAGGTTTAAAGCTCTTATCATTGAAGTTTTCTAGTTTGACGATGTTGCAAAACATTTGTCAACAACTATAAATAGTTTTGACTTTAATTTGAAAATATTTATCAAACTATAACTTAGTCATTTTAGTAAAAAAAAAAATAAGAAACTAAGAATGACTAAAAACTAGATCTATAATGGAATCTAATTTAATTATATATTGTACTTTTTTAAAAAAAATTGTTAAATTTTGTATAGCCTATCACATATCATCTTCAACTTTATATTTATTTCACTCGCAAACATTTAATTTATTATATTTTTTCTTTTCTAAATTCTCATAAATTTTTTAAAATTTACGAATATGTTTCTCTATATTTAGAGAATCTTTATTTATCAAACTTTATATTTAGAAATGGAGATTCGATGAAAATAAGAAGAAAACTCTATAATTTAAAGATTAAATTGAAGATGAAGAATCCATTGTTGGTGAGTGTCATCCCTAACTCTCACATTGTTATTAATAACCCAATATTACAGGCCCAAACAAGGAACTCAACCCAAAAAGAAATGATCCACCAACCCCAACTCCCAAGCATAAAGGTAGAAACGTAGATCGTTTAGGGCATGTAGAAAATTGATATGGGTAATATGTGTGATCTTCTTTCTCATCTCCTACTTTGTAAATTGTAACTCTGTGTTTTCTCATCCCCTTCCAACTTGTGTGTTCCTTCTTGTAATTGTTGTTATCTGTGTTTTCTCATTGTAATCATTATTTAGTTTATTCACTCACACTCTCTCTAATTCAAGTAGCTATTATATCAGTTTATTTATTTTATTTTTTTAAATCTTACTTGCTCTCATTTTTTCTTCTGAACAACAATTTATTTACACAACAGGGTTTAAACACTCATCATTTGAAAAGACAAATGCTTATCCACGACTAACGTACCATTAGGGCAAAGGGTCTTTTTGCTCTCATTTGAAGGGGAGAATATTCATTCTCCCTCTTCATTCAAACACTTCTCATTCAATAAATTAAAAACTAATTAAAACCAGTTTAAATCTAAGTTTTTTTTTTTTTTGAACGACTAAATACAAAATACATAAAATACCGATTTAAATACCCCTAGTGACTGTTAGATGATGAATAGATGCCATTGAACTCAACTATTAAATTTCAAGTGATGGTTGATTAGTCGAAGGGTATGGACTACGGCCCATAATCCGGTCAAGGTGTTTGATTGGTTGGCCCATTATTAATAATTGAACCCACTGATTTGGGCTTGGGCAGGTATCTTTGTTGTTTTGATCTTTAACTATGTCTTTGGGCTGGAATTGTCCGAGTTAGTCGCTCCAACATGACTGGAGGTTAAACGGGTGTAGTGATTGCCCTAACAAGTCTCATGTTAGTGTTAGACATGGCATAAAGGCATACAAACGCAAAACAGTCATACTTCAGTTACGAAACGCATAGTTGTATGGTAACACAACTTAGCTAGCTAATGATATAACTATTATTACATGTCCGCAAACTTTTACAGTTTAAACTTTTGAACACACCAACCTTTGTGTTGACACACTCTAGCATGTCTTTCTCAGGTATCTAGGTACGAGGCATGATTATGACACATGCTTTGCATTGGGTATATAGTCAATTTAAATTTATTGATTTACTTTCACTAAGGTTTTGAGCGCGTGTTTTGCACATATCATTTGGTTTAATTTACTTTTACGCTTCCGCAAAACTAAAAGTGTTTTCCTCAAAGGATTGAGTAAAGCCCAAACTGGTTTTTCAAACTCATTTAGAGGTCATTCAGTCTAGCTAATGACTGTGGTCCTTGTTTGTCATGCATCTCATGGCAAGATCCTCGCAAGCGGATTTTAAGGGTGTTACATCAGTAACCTAATTAAGTGGTCTTAAGCGTATTGACCCCAATAAACATTCAGAATTATTATTCTTTTTCATTTATATTTTCTAATTTTTTTCCCTTTTGTAAACATTTGTTGTCTTTTTTTGTTCCTTTCTTACTTTTTGTTTATTTTTTTTATTTGGGGTTTCTTAGTTTTAGTTCAACATATTTGTGTTTATATATTGCTTATTACATTTTCATCTTGTTTGTTATTTTTGTTTAACACCGGCATGTTTACATGTCTATTATTATTTTATTTAATTGTTTAAATTAGATCATCTTTTGCTAAGATGTTAGACACTATGATCTCTTTTTTTATTTGTGTTTTGAAATTTAAAACCGTATGTTCGTCGCAACACACAACTAGCACATTTCTCGTTAACACATAGTATTGAGTTATAATGTATTGAAGTTTAAATGATATTTTTTAATATCAATATAATATCAAGTTTTTATTTTAGGTGACACGTTTTTATACTCGCCTAGGCCCTGAAATTTTTATGGCTTTTCAATGACGACCCTTAGGAAGTCTGCACGGTGTTGTTGTGGCGACGCGACACCCGTTTCTATATATGAAAGATAGTTTTTTTGTATTTGACTTACTTTTAATTCATTTATATAATATCATTAAAATTCGATTATCATTAAACATAATTTTAAGTTTCCGGTTTCTATTAAAAAGAAAATTTTTAATTCCTTATTTAAAATTTTTATCAAAAAGACTATCAAACTCATTTAAACTCTTAATTTTTTAATATAAAAAAAATTCCTCTCAAATATATTTTAATTCAATATAACTAACCCATCTTGTGTTATTGCTAGTATTATAGCACAATCACAGCTTTTAATAACTCCAAACTAATCAAGAGCTTTGTCCACTTCCCTTCCACCAAGAAAGGGATATTATATTCCATTTTATCATGTAGTATAATAATTTTATGTTGGGGTTCTATTTCAACTGCATCTTTAATTAACTTTACGGATATTATAATAATGGATTTTTATTTCAAATACAATCTATGGTGTAATTACAAAACTGTAATAAAATCTAAAAATAGTCAACTAATATAACAACTAAAGTTACCCTCATAGTCTTTTTATAACATACCAAAATGGTTTCAATTTACTCTAGAAAA
The DNA here is from genome assembly GCA_039602395.1 of Deinandra increscens subsp. villosa. Taxonomy (NCBI): domain Eukaryota; kingdom Viridiplantae; phylum Streptophyta; class Magnoliopsida; order Asterales; family Asteraceae; genus Deinandra; species Deinandra increscens. The sequence goes on from JBCNJP010000010.1 coordinate 113,092,941, forward strand.
TGTTTAATCATATGCATATTTTAAGTAATACATGATTCAAATATCTTCTATAAATTATTGATACTAACTATGGGGTTTTAATGCATAATAACCCAAAATAGAGTGAGTGCACATCCCAATTTCTCCACCCATTTATGAACCTTTTCAAATTTGTAATTTTTCTCTTGAAAAGTAACACTAAACCACTTTAAAAAGTAATAAAACAGATAGGATTATCATTAAACAAGATTATTAAGTTTGTGGACTATCTAATCCTTTCATGCATTGGGCATGTTGCTAAACATCTTTGACTTGGAGATATATATTATTTTATAACAATAAAAATAGTAACTTTTTGTAAAGAGAATGACCCTCTTTCCGTACAACATATTTATTTTCTTTCTTCACTTAATTAATACTAATAAAATTAGAAAAATCATGCCAACCAATATCAACATCTATAACAACTTACAACATTAATAAAACACAAAATATGCAATTAGTAATTGAAACTTTTTCTTAAAGTAATCAAATTAATGACCATTTAGGTTTATTATTATGTAGATTTTGCTACCCATATATTGTCGTGGGAATAAAGTAAATATTCAAAATAGTTACATGCTAAAGCGCAATGTAAAAAAATAAAAATATAAAAATACGAAGCACAACGTGAAGAAAACGATAATAAAAACTACGTAAATATGTTACTATTAAAAGCCAAAGGCTCCAAATATCAAACGTAGAACCTAAATTTTATGTCACGTGGCTTTATCCGCTTCCCCCTGTGCTAAATGTGATGTGTTTGGATAATATATATATATAGGGAGATGAACTATATATAACCTAGTGTTAAAGACATAACTTCATAACTCTCTTTCTAGCCATTAGATCAAGTAGTGATGCTCTGGATGAATGCCATGGACGTTTAAATTGTTTCTTTAAAATAAAAAGCCGGGACCACATCCGAGTTAAAGATAAAATATGACTAGTCCAATGATATTTTTTTTATATAAAAGCCGACTTCAGGAAAAAGAAGTTATAGTCGTTTGAAAAGTTAGGAATAGTTTTCTTCTTGGGTAAAATATCAAAAATACAATTCCTTATAAAACAAAAGATGGGACATTGTCAAGATTTTTAATGGCTGAAATGGGTTATTGAGCTATGTTTTTAAGGAAAAGTTATATAATATTCCATCCATATATATATATAGACACACACGCACACAAATTTAGGTTTAACTAAAAATGCTTTTAAATCTAAAAAAAAAAACTAAAAAGAAGTATGAGCATGACACATGTTTATTTTTATTATTTTTAAAGAAATATTTATCTTCATTGACATTTATTTTTAATAAGAAATAAAAATAAAAGAATCTAATTTCAGTTTTCAAATAAAGAATTAAATTATATTTTTAATGAAATATAAAAAATTAAAGAATCTAATTAATGATCATTGACATTTAATAATTTAATATAAGTAAAGTAAATAATAAATTATAACTTTTGTCCTTTTATCTCTAAATATTTTGGACTGGGTCTTTATATTTTTTACTCTCATTCTCTATATTTATTTTGGAAACCTATTTTAATTTTCATATTTTGTATACAAAAATGGGTACCGCGTTGCAAATTGTTATTGGCATAGTATCATATGGTTTTCCAACTAGTACATATATATATATTTATGTATATATATATTCCATATATATATATATATATATAATTAAAATCAATATAAAAAATTAAAAATACAAAACTTTCATAAACTACAATGACATCATGGATGATGTAAAGTGAGTTTGAAAGATCTTGTCCATCTCCCATTAAGGAATTGTGTTGAAGATCCAATGTTGCACTATGTTTGTTAGCACAAAAGTTGCCCCCATATGATGTGGATGTCAAAATCCAACAAAAAGGACAAAAAAACACCACCTTTTTGGTGATTATTATTTGTACTATCAAATTTCCATGAATAAAAGTAAAGGTAAAATATTATAAAATAAGATTTTTTTTTTTAAAAGGAAGCTTTGGTGGCCAAAATTCCACTTGTTAACCATCTTACTACCTGGCTTCCAGCTTTCCCAAGCCACGTGTCACATATAAATATATATATATTTTTGTAGACTATTAGTGGAATATGATGAAATTTACCTTTTAATATAATTTTTCTTGTTAAAGAAGAAAAGTTTTATTCTTTCACATATCAGTTTTTTTTCTCTTCTTTCAAAGAGGTCTCATTTTTGTTGGAGAAAAACTGATGAAGACTTCATGGTCGCAACTTGCTATAAAATATTTACTTACCATCAAGGCGAGTTTTATAGAAAAAAAAGTCAATAGTTTACACTCAAAATTGGGGCCTATAAAAAATTTAATTAGGTTCTTCTGATTGAAAGAGATACTGATAATTTACTTCACTTATGGTTTCTATAAGGATAATTAAGGTTATTCGTAGTGTTGTGAAGTCTTAAAACTGAAAAATAGATCACGTAGGAAATGGTATGAATGTGAAAACGTGATGTAGTAGGTCGGTGATAGTATGCGAAAATGTAACATTTGGGTGTTATTATCCCCGTAGTTGTTTCATTTAGGTTGATGCGGACTCGGTTTTTGCGCTTCGCTGTTCAAGATCTTAACAAACTAGATTCGGTGATGATATGAAATACATTAGGGTTTGAGCCGGATCGATTTTGTATTTTTGTGGTTATTTCATGGTCTTTTTGAATCCAATCTTTGATGTTCAAGATCATAACAAACTAGATTCAGTGATGATATGAAACACATTAGGGTTTGTTTTTGTGGTTAATTTTTGGTCTGTTTGAATCCGATCTTTGAATCTGATGAATTATATGAAAATTTATGGTTTGACCTGGATCGATTTTGGTTTTTTTTAGTTATCTGATGAATTCTTGAGGCTTATAAAGCTTGAAATGTTTGTTATCTGATGAATTCTTGAAAATTTAAGATTTTATTTTAATTTAATTTAATACAAACAAAAAGTAATACATGGACATTAAGTAAGTTGTAAAAAATGAAATAGTGTCGATATAAATTTAAGAAAAAATCGCATTATTAGATAAAAGGTTATAAGTGGACCATACCACGTGGTTGCTTAGCCATTAGGGAGCTTTATGTCGATTTTGATCCTTTAAGCCGTTAGCTGTTAAAGAGCCCTTTTTCTTACTTTATAGAGTAAATTACGGCTATCGTCCCTGTGGTTTACATGTTTTACGCCTATGGTCTTTAGATTTCATTTTTTACAGCTTTGGTCCCCAAACTTTACCGACTCATTACGGCTTTGGTCCCTGGTGCTAACAAACGTTAGAAAAATCTGTTAAGTGTGCGTGAAAAGACCATTATACCCTCCTTTAAAAATCCAATATAAATATAAATTAAAATTAAAAAAAAAAGAAAGAAATAAAGGTTGAACGTGACAAAACAATTCCGGTCACCCATTTCTTTTCTTCCGGCATTTTCTCGTAAGTTTTCTCGTTCACCCACCGCCACCACCATGTTCGTCCGTTAGCCCCCATCTCTGCATTTCCTCTCTATCATCTTCTTTCTTCAAATTAAAACCAGCAAATTCATCGTCTTCGACTGACCAAAATCGCGACCAAAACCAGCCCTTTTTTCGTCCTCTTTGACGACCAAAAACCAGCTATTTCTTCGTCCTCTTCGGCGACGAAAATCGCGACCGTTCGTCACCTCTTGAAGCTCAGCCGCCACTGGGTTCGATTAGAAAAGAGGGTGCAAAATCGAAGCCGGTTGGGTTCGATTAGGAAAGGGGAGACTTGGGTTGCCGGAGATTGTGGAGGTTCGCCGACAGTGGTGATGATCGGAGTTAAAACTTGAGTGGCAGAGCAAAGAAGATGATCTGAAATAGTCGGTGGTGGTCCTGTTAATCGGCGACGGTGGATTGATTTAACCTCTTGTGTCTATGGTGGTCGTGGAAGTCGGCGATGGTTGTGGTGGTGATGATCGGAGGTTGGTGGTGATGATCGGAGGTAACCGAAATTGAGTCTTGAAGGAGAAGGACGTTGGTTGATGATGAACAAGGGCCCCACTTCTTTCTTTTTAATTTGTTTTTTTCTTTTAATTTTTATTTGCTTTTAAAAAAAGGGTATTAAGGTCTTTTTAGATACACTTAACGGAATTTTTTAACGTCCGTTAGCCCCAGGGACGACAGATGTAACAAGCATATAAAGTTTGGGGACCACAGCCGTAAAAAATGAAGTCTAAGGACCATAGGCGTAAAACGTGCAAACCACAGGGACGAACGCCGTAATTTACTCTACTTTATACTAAAGCCTCCAATCGTCTTTTCACTCATAACTAAACTTAAGTTTTTTTCTTTTTTTCTTTTTAATTTTAAACAGCAACTAAACTTTTTTTTTTTAACGGCAAATTCATTAAAAACGGACAAACCTACTAGCAAGCAGCTAGCAAACTAAAAGACAGGTCAGTACAACGATTGTCATACCAAAGAAAACTCCAAACAACAACTAAACTTATGTTAAAAGGTTGTGTGCTATAGTTATTTTGTAAATTATCATGAGTTAAAAGACTGTAATAGTTATTTTGTTTATCAGATCAGGCTCTATGGCATAGAAGCGGCAATTTTCTATATTGATCTTAAAACATCTTGTTCATGATAATGATGAATATAAAGATGGAAAGAGAGACCTTGCATGAAGAAGCGAATTCAAGTCCAAATCGATAATCAAGAATACGCATATTTGAAATAAATTCACGTTTAACTGTAACCATAAAAATAACCAAAAAATTAGTTATAATAAACTCTCGTACACCCATAGCTCGAGGCATATGACATTATATATAGAAAGCAAATAACTTGGAAAACAAGCCACCATCTTATCTTAATATAACTCAAATCCTAACCTTACTTTATTTTAGCCATATAGACACCAAACCGGATGTGATTTGGGTCACCTATGTGAGCCTATCACTTGGAATTACCGGCCCAAGAATCATCTCCCTAATTCCAATGTGGAACTAGGAACACCTCTCCAATCTCCAATGTGTTCAGCGAATCGAATTTTGAATACTCTAATTAGTTGAATTGAACTATTTGAATTTTAGTTTTTAAAACCCTGACTCGAATTCAATTGGAAATTCGAAGTAGATTCGATCAATTTGATTCAATTTCGAAATAGGCACCTTATTCGAATTCGATTTAATTCGAATTCAGTTTTCCAATTCAAATCGAATCCGAAGAAATTCAAAATTATTATAGGAAAGGAATACAACATGATTAAGTTATTTTGATAACGCACTCGTCTCATATCTTTCATCTTTTCGATAAAAAAATGGTCGATTCAAAGTATTGGAATATATAATTATTATTAGGGTTAAGCCCACGAGTCTGATTAGCTTTTAGGGTTTCATATGATCTTTATAAATTGTAACATGACTATCAATAACATGATTAAGTTATTTGTATTATCTTACATGGTATCAGAGCCTTAGGGTTTTGGTTACCTTCACCACGCAATCAAACAAAAAGTACAAACCCTAGCCGTCGCCACCGAGTTCAACCCTAGACAAGGCGGTGTACCACTATAGCCGCCGTCCGGTCCCAACTCCTTTTATATTTTTATTTCTCGTTTTTCCCCAGTTCCGTTTCTAATAAAGTTTTATCTCAGCTCTATTGGAATATATAATTATTATTATATATTCCAATACAAAGATACTAGAGGATCTACATTTTGGACTTTTAATGGGGGCAACAATCTAATTATATTCGGACTTCCACTTTTGTTTCGTCCCTTTTGTATTTGAAGCAATGATTTCTAGGTTTAATTGCTAAATTGCCTATCATTTTCATGGCATGTGTAACCTACATTGTTAGGTAACAAAAAGTTGTTCCACTCAAACTATGATTGGGGCAAAGGTAGATCATATAATTAGTGTAACTACATTAATATTTGATTAATTACCTAATGAGATATGGTTCCCATGCACATATAAAAGACCATAAAGCATATCTATTTTTACATATAGTAGGTGGGAATCGGAACTTTTCAATTAATTAATTAGGGTTACAATATCAAAAGTTATTGCATTCTACTTCAATTATTCTTTCAACATCTTGAAGGGTAAAACCTGGAGAAAATGACGAAGTTGACGTGGATGATATTGATAACCAAGAAAAGAAACATGTTATGCTAGATATTGGGAATCATCCTAGGACCATAAAAGGTCTAAATTAATGATTCGTGTCGATCTTAATAAGTCATACATACAAAGTTGTAAGCAAATAATAAACATGTTTGATGATATCATATTCTCATACAGAAGTCAAATTCTTATAATAACAAAGTATTATACTTTCAATACACTTCATACATACAATATTTGTAAGTTAAATCCAAATCAAGTGTGGAAATGTGTAAAAAGTAAACAAAAAAGTATTATACTTTTATTTTAAATTAAGGGTTTTATCTGCCATTTTATTTTTTGTAAATTCAATTTTGGTTACAAAAGACACAAAGTACATACACGACTCAGGTCACCATACATAAGGAAGACGGATAACAAGCTGCGCCCCAATCCTTTCTGAATAGCAAAACCTATTTACTATCGTCACAATGGTTCAAGATTCTTTTTGAACCAAACTATGATTTATATTTTCAAGGATTGTTAGAAGTACTTACAAAAAGTAGTTTATAAACAATAATCTAGTGCATATATGCTCAAATACTTTTTTTTTTTAACGGCCAACGAATGCTCCGGAAAACCCGGGGACTATTTACACCAGTTAAGCTCATTCCAGGGAAAATCCACCTCCGCGAGCGGCCGGACATTTCAGCCCCAAGTCTCCCCTCATCGCCAATGCCCCTTTTAAAGTATATGCTAAAATACTAATTGCAAATTTTGATAAAGATGCCATCGAAAGATGATTATGAGATCATATAGTTTACTAGTGGATAGAAGCGCCATGCCGATTGATACATTGATCGTGGATCGTCCAGCAACTTCTACCAAGACCACAATGTATGGATATCGTGGTGTTGGACCGTGCATTAATTGGTACATTGACGTGCATAAACACATAAATTGAAACACATAAGGCTATCATGTCCCAGTTTTAAATATTAAAACGTGGATAAAAAACATGTTGCGAGGGTATATTTAGAAATCATACATAAGTTGTCTTTGTAAAAATGAGTGTTAAAACATGAAAAATGAATTTACATAAACCGTATTACCAAAAATAACCAAGAAGAAAAACAAGTAAATACATGTTATATTTAACTCATCTCGTATCGAATAAAATTTACGTTCAAACTTAGTCCGGCTCGATGTTAAATAAAATGTGTATTGAAACAAGATACAAAATAAGCACTTCAGTATATTTTAAATTCAAGAAAATATTATATTTCAAGTTTGATCATAATTTTTACCCCGCCTTATTCGGTGTTATCAAAAAGCCGCGAGTTGCATTATTTTTATTGTTTGAACTTTCTATTAAGCCCAAATAAAACACGTGGCGGTTGAATCTTGTAACTGATAAAAAAGATTAGATTAGTCTTACATTATAAAAAGTATGGGTTTAATAGAAAGTTCCGCCGTTGGTTACTTCTAGGCTTACAAGAATTAAAAGTCTGTTTGATATGAGATAACAAAATGAACTAGAGAATAGAATGGATGAGAAAATGAAATGGTGGAGGGATGAAATTAATCATTATCATTCCATTATCATGTTTGTTTACTATGGGTAAATAAATAAATCATTGTTTTGTGTTGTTTGATAGTTAGTAAAAATGGAATAATGGAAAACAACTTTACTAACATTTCCATTCAAAATTAATATATTTGTTTGGTATTTATAGTTTATAACTTTTTAATCTTTTTCATTTTAATTTTTGAAATTTTAAATTGTTATCTTTTTATTAAATATTTTATTAATTTTATTTTACATATTTTTAGTTTTAGTTTTTTGTTTTATTTAGTTTATAATTACTTTATTATTTATTCATTTTTACTTTTGCATCTTGTATTTAATTTTTTTACTTTTTATTCTTAATACTTTTTTCTCAAAATTTTAAGAAAAAAATCAAGTTGAATAAAATTTTTCATTTTATTACTTGAAGGAATCGAAAAAAAAAACATTCATTCTCCTTAAGGAATAAAAGTCTTTAAAAATAAAAGAAATCATATTTCTTATATAATGGTCAATTTCATTTCATTGTAATATCAAATATGTAATTTTTCCATTATATATGACGTATCAACCTCCATTAATGCATACCAAATACTACCTAAAATTCAACAAAAATGAAATGAAATCCATCGGATTCCTTTAGACATCTTCCAAAATGATGATCATAACTCACCCTTTTTTTAAAGTTAAAAATTTATATATATATATATATATATTTTAACTAGTTATACTAAATTAATACATGTCTTAAAAATGATATAATTAATAACTTCGTATATAATTAGTATTATACTTTTAAGCATAACTTTAAATATAAACGTATAAGAAATAGTAAAACTTTTTTAAGTATACACCTGTGAGATAAGAAATAATTAATATTATGAATTATAAATAACAAATAATAAATATTTAAGGATTATAAAAGTATATATTAATATAAGATATATTTGAAATATTATTATAATTTTTTATGTTTTAAAAAATTATCAGAATAAGAAGATTTTTACATCATATTTAACTATTAGTTTAATTATTTAAAAATAATTAGTATTTAATAAGAGATAGAATTTGTATTTGATATGAAAGAGATGAAAAACTTTTAGGCTGTGTTTGGCGCACCAGCTGATAAGCTAGCTGCTAGCTAGTGATGCAAACGGGTGCGGGTAATAGCGGGGACTTCATTACCCGTACCCGTACCCGAATTAAATCCCCAAACCCATCCCCGCCCCCGCCCCGCCTAATACCCGACGGGTACGGGTAAAAAAAAACCCGACGGATACGGGGAACCCGACGGGTACCCATTTAATAAAAAAAAGTTCAATTTTTTAAAAATTCGGAAAAATATAAGTATAATAAGTAAAACATTTAAGTTTCATAATTCAATCCCACAATAATAATAGCAAAAAAGACAATCACCACGTTCTCAAGTTCGTTAAAAAAACCAAAAAAACTAAATATCAAAATTCACGAAGCTCGGACCCGCTTCATCGTCTTTTATAACTTCGAATTTTGCAAAATGTTTTTCTTTATTTGAATGTGCACCTAGCAAAAAAAATATATATAAATGACATATATAAATTATATATATTCGGGTTTTAAACGGGGTGGGTAGTATCATACCCGTACCCGACCCGTCCCCGCTTCGGGTTTTAAAAATAATACCCATCCCCGACCCATTACCCGTTAAGACGGTAATACCCGCCCCATTCGGGTCGGGTACCCACGGGTATCCGCTTTCACGGGTAAAATTTGCATCCCTACTGCTAGCTGATAAGCTAGCTGCTAACTGATAAACTATAAGCTAGCTGATAAAAAATAACGTTTGGTAAAAACTAGCTGATAAGCTAGCTGAAAAATGTAAAATGACATAAAAGTACCTGTATATAAATAAATTGAAAATTAAAAACAAAATATTAGGGAGGGGTAAAACTGGAAATATTATAAAAGCTAGTTGAAAAGCTACTCCAGCTAGCTTTTCAAAAGCTAGCTTATAAGCTAGTTTTTTGACGTTACCAAACGGGGCTTTTAAAAAAATCTAGTTTTTTTAAAAAGCTCCGTTTGGTAACGTCAAAAAACTAGCTTATAAGCTAGCTGATAAGCTAGCTTATAAGCTAGCTTATGGCGCGCCAAACACGACCTTAATGGTAATGAATGTCAAAATGATACGTGACATTTAAGACTTTTATTTATTATATAATAGATTTAATACAAAATTTACCCATTTTTTATTAAAATTTTAGAAAATAGACCACTAGTTAAATAAATAAAGGGATAGTCCTTAAAAAGACAAGAAAACAGAAGTAAGTAATAAAAAATAACGGTGGATCCAAGACAAAACATATGTACATTTTAGCCGGTTAAATTGGTTATCTTTTGTTTAATATGATTAAAATACGATCATGAGGTTACCATAATTTTAAACTTATCATAAAATCATGTTCGATTTTGTTATTTTTGTCTTGTAGAAAAAAAGTCGATTATTCGCACCGGAAGTAGCTACGTCTATATGAAGTAATATTTCCCCAAATGGGAAGGAGTCATATGATTGACGAATAATTCTTAGGTCTTTCCACCATCTTTGGAAATCATATCCCTCACTACCTTTAACAAACCCTATTATTTTTATTTTTTAAACTATATCATTTACCTATATATATATAGTACAGTATATACAAATATACACTTTGTTAAATAGTAGTAATAATATTGTTATAGTTTTAAAGTTTCTTTTCCGTGTGTGAATAGTAGGCAAAGTGATTTTATTATTTTTTCCGGATATAATTTCTTCTTTTTCTACAATGTTTTCATCTTTCCGGGTTTTTTTATACCTTTAGCACATTAAAACATTTTTTCCTTTCACGTTATCCTTGCAACAACGTTCAGGTTCTAGAATACTAGTTTATTTTATAAACTAGTGAAATGAGCACAAGGGTACCTTATCTCGGGCTCAACACTTTACAAACCAAACTGATCCGATTTTAAGCAAACATTTTTCAAATAAGTTTTGACCTAGCTACAACCTTTTAAAGAACCTTAAAAGAAACTGAAATTAGAAACAAGTAACAAAATGATGTGACACTTACAAATAATTTACAATAATAATGTTTCAAATATAGAAATTAAAAAAATCTATTGTGATATATTTTGTGGTGTGATTCTTCCTCCATGTAAGTGGTTCTAACATATCATTGGTTTGAATAAGATGAGATAAGTATGTACTTTTTTCTCATTAGTATAGAAAGTTTAAAACTAATATAGAAGGTAGGATTTAAGAAAAATAGCATATAAACCCTAATTGATTCTTATTAACAATGATATATATAGTATTGATTTTATGTTCTCCTTTAAATTCTTTCACTTCATATGAAGCATGTTGGTTTGGTTATGAGTTTAAAGCTAACTCATAGCTAACTTTTTTATGTTTAGATTTTAATAACCGATTGGTTTTTATTATAAACGGTTAGGTTATTTCAAGTTTCAACTACTGAAATTGATGCTTCTGTAAATTGTATTAATTAACTGATTAAGTTTGACTTTGGACATAGGTGGTTTAATTTTCTTTTTTTTTTAAACCAACAAACATTGAATTGTTTAGATACTCCATACGGGGTGACCTAATGGCAAAAGGCCACCGTCAGCATGTCTAACCCAGCCGTACAGAGCCCTTAAGTATACCAAGTTATCACCAGTTTTAGGGAAAACCACTCACCCGAAGGCTCACTAGTGGTATAACCTGGACACCCTCAGGATCGAACTGGAGATCATAAGGATCCCAATCTTCCTTCATTGAGCCATCGTGCCCTCCAAAATGTTGCCCTTAAGAATTAAACCTGTGTCTCAAGTAGAGAACATTTTCCTACCACTACACTACTATGGAAGTTGCAGGTGAAATAAAATAATAAAATAATAGTAATATATTTAACTCATAAAGAAGAATAAATGACAACTAATTGTTATATATTTTTTTTGAACTGCTAACACACACACCCTCTAATCTATCTCTAAATTACACCTAGAAAATCATTGTCATGGATTGAACCCATGACCTTCAGGTAAGACAAAGCCTTACTACCTCCTCTTTGACCATTAGAACAAGAGCTCATTGACTCAACTAATTGTTATTACAGAAAAAATAATATGTTTTTACGATATATAACATATTAGTTTTTTTCCGTAAATTAAACTTTTTCATATATTAATTAAATACCAAATTGCTAAACTAAAACTATTTTAATTTATGTGAAAGATAAAAGAAAAATAAAATATACGATAAAATAAAAATATATAAAGAAATTATGTATTAATAAAAAGAATAAATGACCAATTAAAAAAATTAAAGGTCAATTAAAAGTTTAATAAAATGATTAGTGTCATTTTTTAGCAAGATTTTCCCAAGTCTTTCTGTGACTGGAATTCAACCGTCTCAGTTATTTAATGCTTTATGTCCAACTTGAAAATTCTCTAGATGCAAATCGTAACAACGGGGCAAAACCGCCCCTCCGATGTAAACGCTGAAGCTCGAACTGACGATCTTTCGTAGAAGAAGTCAACAACTACCACTAAGCCAGAAGAGCCGCGATGACCGGCATAACTAGTAAAGATTATGAACGAAAAAATGTTATAGTATAATATTTGTATATGTATAAAATACTATATTAAACTCCATTTTATATGACTAGATTGTGTACTACAAGTAGGGTAAAGAAAATGAAGTATGGAACATGATGTTGGATTCTAATTTCTAAGTGTAGAGTGAATAGATAAAGTCCATGTCATTGGCCACACATGCCACAACTCTTGTATATTTACACATTACTCCCATTCATTTACCAGTCTCATTCCCCTGTCTCTCTCTCTCTCTCTATCATCAATCTTGTTTCCCCCCTTTGATATTCTATCATCTTGGCACTTGGCTGGCATTTTCTCCATCAAAATTGGATTTTGATTGCAAAAATCCCTCTCTCTCTCTTCTGACTAGGTATGCTCTCTCTCTCTCTAACTCTCTAACTCTCTCTAGTTATATTCACCATTTTCTGTCACACATCAAAAGAATATACCTTCTTGACTTTGATGCCTGTTTTCTTTCTGGGTTCATCTTAGAATCCACGATCCTGCTATCTTTACTTGTAATTTCACATGGGTTTTGCTTCTTTTGAACTGGGTTCATCTTAGAATCATCGATTCTGCTATCTATACTTGTAATTTCTTATATTTTTTTGCTTCAATTGAACCGGTTTCTTGTTATTTTACATTGGATTCTCAAAACCCCCTTTGTGTTTTAGTATAATTGGGTTGTGAATTAGTGAATAGCATGAAATTGAGCTAGGAAAGTTTGAACTTTTACTTATATTTTTTCATACAATTTTGAATGTGCAGAAAGTTAATCAAAACTATGAATTCTGTGTATTACAAAGATCATGGTGATGCTATTGCTTCCAATCCTGTGGTTTCACTGCCATCTGGTCCGGGTCCTTGGTGGAGTGGACTTGTGGCTCAATCGGGTTTCGTAGAACCCGTGGGCATATTGAAGAATTCATCAATGGGAAACTGTGGGGAACAAGCCAACTGATTACTCGGTTGCAAAAGGGGATATGACCCATTTTAATATCCTTCATGGTAACAATCATAACTCCATGTTAGTGTTAGTCTTTTTGCACAATTTAGAGATCATCATCTAATAGTAACCAAGTTTTATATGTTGTATGAAGTTTCTCAAAACTTTTTGCAGCTGCAAAAACCACTCAAGTTTCAGTTTTCTTTAATTGAGAAAATTTCCATAACTGGTTAAAATCGAGCACCAAGATGGAACAGTTATGAAACTCGGGTACTATATTTAGTGAATTCTTTTTCCAAGTTTAACCTAAGGTAACTTTTAGGAAAAGAAGTCACTCGGTAGTAACTAAGTTTCATAACTGTTCATTAATTCATTTAGGTCACTCGGTTTAGTAGTAACTAAGTTTTATATTGTTCCATTTAGGTCACTCGGACTTAACCAAAATTGGAACTTGGGTGGTTTTTACCGTTGAAAAAAAGTTGAGTGACTTTAACAGAACAATATCTAAACTCAACTATATTATGATTTTCACCCTATTCGATCTTGAGGACTTCGTGTGTTTAGGGCTTGGATTCAAATATAAATTTTGAAAATTTTGCATAAATATTGTGTTTGGATATTTAAAGAAGTTTGTGTGAAAAGTTAGACCAGAAATCTTGTGCAGAGTTTTGATCAAGCTTTAAAGTGATTCAGGTGACTCCAACAGTCCATCCAAAGGTCAAAAACCAGTGCAGTTACAGGCTGCATGCACTATGCAATCTGCTGCACAAGAGTTTGGAGGTCATCTCGAGATTGGTTTTGGTCAGCCGGCTGTGGTAATAATTATGTTTATTTAGTTGATTTTGATCATAATCTTTATGATTAGTGCTTATAGTTATATAATACTTTCTATGGCTTTTGATGAATTATGATAGATATGTGGAAAGTATCCTTATGGGGATCAATATTATGGTGTGCTCTCTGCTTATGGACCTCAAACCGCGGTGTGTACTTTCTTTGAGCAAATCTTTTTTTATCAGTTTTAAGTGGGTTCAACTTTAGAAGAAAAAAGAAGTGATTGTAGATCACAATATTTAGAGTTTTGTGAAATTCGGAGTAAAAGATGAACGGTCTCTTTACTATCGTTGACTCCATTCTTTTATGTATGTTAGGGTCGGGTTATGCTGCCTTTGAACTTGAGCACTGATGAAGGACCTACATTTGTGAATGCAAAGCAGTACCATGGAATAATCAGGCGCAGGCTATCCCGTGCCAAGGCAGAAATGATGAAGAAAGTCCCAAAAAGTCGTAAGGTGAGTTTGTAACGCGAATTGACCGTTTAACCCTCAAACTACATCCGGTTTTCATTTGCGCGTTTTCTTTGGCAGCCTTATTTGCACCTCTCACGCCATCTCCATGCAAAACGCAGGCCAAGAGGTTGTGGTGGGCGCTTCCTAAACACAAAAGAAATGGAAAAGGCTATGAGTATGACTAGAAGCTTGGATTCGAAACCGACTAATCATCCAACCGGGTCTCAGAGATCCGAGGTTTTACAATGCGATCACCACGAAACAAACAATGGTAGGTCCCACATGTCGGGAGCGGAGGTTACAAGCATGCTCTCCATGGGAAACCTTAACCATTTCCCGACCAGGAATCTCTCAAGTGTTTCTCTTTCAGACGTGATGATGTCTGGCAATGTCATTCGTGGTTTTGGCATGCAGGACAAATGGGTTGCAACGGGTAACATTGGGAGTACCCGTTTCAACCTGGCGGTCTAATGGTACATGGGGTCTGACGTGTTAGCACGTCAGACCTTATTCTTGGATAGTCAAATGAGACTGGGTTGTCCCGGCTGTTTGACTATGGCAAATCATCCTTGGCTTTTGTGTTAAGGTAGCGTCTCTATCCGTAATTCCCCCTACAAAATGTCATTTGTTGTGTTTGGGAATTACTTGGAGATGCTAATAGCCTTAACGCATATCAATGGTGGACAAACATGTGTGCTAGATGTGTTTGTTTCATCAAATCTAAATAAGTGTTGTTGTTTGTAATAAACTAACCTTGAATGTGGATTTTCAAGGTGTGGTGTGGTGTGCATCATGTGTGTCATTGACCTCCAGTCATTTGGGAACTTTCATGTACTATGTTTTGATGTTTTGTTGATTAGATTTCAATGTCTGATGTTGGATCGAATCTTGACCCTTTTGTATGATTGTAAAGCTTTGTAACATCTTTTTGTTGGAATCCTAGCCACAAAATCAACTTCAAGGTCTTTTGATCGATCAAGATTGTGACCACCTTACCAAATTCTATATTTCTTGCATTTAAAGAGAAATTGTGTGAAATTAATGTACCATGTTTTTTTAAACAAAAATTTCTAGATTTTATAGAATAAATCATCACAACTATACCATATAAGATTTAGTAGTCTCTTAATATAAACCTTCGAATAGTTTAGACTCAAAACAACTAATTAAAGAGAAACAAATCTAAACTTATAGTCTAGCTGCATCAAGGTCATTGATAGATATTTTAATCAAGAGTTTTAGTCTAACAAGCTTTATGTGTGTGATCCTAGATATTTATGAGTATATTTTGATAGTAAAATTATAATTTCACGAGCAAAAATATGTTTTAAATTTTAAATGTAAATGGTATATCCGTTAATCAAGTTTTAAAATTTGATAATCAAGTTTATAAAGATAAAATTTGATGATAAAAATAAAAATTTAATCTAAAAAAAATGGTTTGTCCGTTAAAAAAAACAAAAATCTTTAACTCTCAACAAGAATCTAGAAATCGAAGACACCGACTGGCAGCCGTTATAAAGACTCTTCTTCAGATACGTATAATCTCTAAAATTCGCACACTAAAAAAAAAAAAACAATCAATTGAAGATCCAATGGCAGGATTTCAAAGCAAGCTGTTCGTCGTCCTCCTCCTCTGCTCGGTTTCGCTAATCGCACCTTTTGCAGATGCCATAGATGTTAAATACTGCAGTAAGTTTGTTAAAATTTAATGTTAAAGTTCGGTAGAATTCGAGCATCTCGAGTTAGGGTTTGTAGAATTGCTTATTATTTGCATTGCTTGATCGCTGTGTTAGTTTTTTGAGATTTGGATTCCTCTTATGGCATACTGTGTTTGATGAAACTTTTGCACCAAGTTGACTTTTAGAAACTGAGTATTGCAATTTGGAATTAGGGTTTATGGAATTTTCTACTAAGAGGAGTGATTTGGTTGCTGCAATTGGGGAGTGAATGAAGTTATGAAACATGGCCAATTACAATAGAGTTTATGAGCTAATTTGTTAGGCAATAATGAAATATAGTTTCTGATATTTATAGAAGCATGATTAGGGCTTAGGGCTGTTCAAAAAACTCGTGGCTCGGAGCTCGCTCGGATGTAGCTCGCTCGAAGATGGCTCGGTTTGTAACCGAGCCGAACTGAGCCAGCTCGGTTTGTAAATGAGCCGAGCACCGTAGCTCTCGCTCGGTTTTGGCTCGATTTTATTTACCTAACTTTATATTTTATATACAATATTTAAATATGTATAAGCTCATTGTTACAGAGAGTCCAAACAAAATAACTCATGTTTTTATCCTAAATCCCTAATACCATATAGGTATACGCCATAAATCCCTAAATCTTTACGGTTAGTCTTTCTTAATCTCTGCTCTGAACATTTATCTTGTAGTTGTTACCTTGTTGAATTTGATTTGTGGTGTATTTTGTACTTGTGTCGTGTATGTGTAGACATGTCTTTTATAAACCATTGAAACATTTTTACTTTAATATTTTGTCTACGATCTCTTTTTAAAACCAAGCCGAGCCAAGCTGGCTCGGTTTGAAACCGAGCCGAGCTCGAGCTCAAAATTTCAGCTCGGTTTATAATTCGAGCCGAGCCCGAGCCAGCCCTGGCTCGGCTCGGCTCATGAACAGCCCTAAGCATGAATTTGGGATGGCTGCTTGTTGAACTGATAATTGTTGTTCATTGGATTTTAGATTCTGATGAAGTATGTCTATTGTTCTATTAGCAAACAAACATTGCTAGTAATATATCATTTAATGAGATCTTTTGTTTTGTCATTGGTATATGTACAGATAAGAAGAACAATTATGCTGTCAAGGTAAGTGGAGTTGAGATTAATCCTTACCCGATCGAAAGAGGCACGGAGACCACCTTCACTATTACTGCATCTACAGGTACAATTTGATTCGAGTTTCTCTATTAATGCAAGACCAATAGTTAGGTGTTGGGTTGGCAATTAGGATAACTTTTATTGACTATCATTGATGTTGTGAGGAAGTAAACAGATATATTTGTGTCAAAAGTGGTAAACTTTTACTGTGTGTTGCCGGCAAAATGGGTTGGGTTGGATTGGTTCTTTTTATCTGTTACTTACAAATTTAATAAATTTTTTAAGTGATAAACATGATTACAAAAACTAATTTATTACTCTTATAATCTAACTTCTTCTTTATAGATAGATTTAGGAAGTTTTATGCATTTTGCTAGCGACCATATTTATGGTTTCTTGGAATGTAGAAACACCTATCTCTGGCGGGAACCTTGTGATTGATGTTTCATACTACTTTTTTGGGGTCTATAGTGAGACCAGTGACCTCTGCACCAAAACATCTTGCCCTGTCACCACTGGTGACTTTGCAATCTCTCACTCCCAATCATTGCCTTCCGTAACTCCACCTGTAAGTGGTTTTTTATCCTTTAATCGCTTATGCAAAATGTTGTTTATATTTATATCCATGGTTTGCGTTACAAATTACGAAACACATTCAAACAAGTTCATATCAAGTCATATTTTTTTCATGATTAGTTGTTCATGATGGTGGCATTTGTTTCTTATATAGAATTGCATGCCTATAGAGATGGCATTTTGTTAGAACTTAGAACCCTTCTTTGGGCCTGAATATCTTTAATGTGATTCTTGGGCATGACCCACCAAGTTGGCATGAAGATAATAGGCTTTTATTCAGTAGAGGATCCTGATTTCAATCATTCAATGTGTGTAGTTGTGTTAAAAAAACAGTCCAGATTCCAGAACCCCGAACCGGTAAGGAACTGGTTTGAGCCAGGTTAGGGCCGGAACCGGTTTGTATGGATTTGGACCCCTATACTTTGAAACTGGTTTGGAACCTTTTAATCCAAACCATACCCGTTAAAGCCCCTCAAAAACAGTTTTGGAATGAGAACCGGTTCCACCAATAAACGATTTTGACTTAAGTTGACATACCCAGAACCGGTTCCTAAAAAGACCAGTTTTAACACCCATTAGCTCTCTCTCTATATATATATAAAAGACGGTTATAGTTAAAGTTAGTCTCGGAGCCGGGGTCACAGTATTAACGACGCCAGAATCTTTAAATATGAACTTTTGGGTTATTTTGTGTATGGAACTTCTATTTATTAATAAAAATTGTTTTAAAATTTAAATTACTAATGAACTTTATTATATTATCTATGTGTATTCACTTCAGCTATAGAGAAAAGTAGAAAACAGCTACTAGTTAGTGAGTTCCTTTATCCATGTCATAGCCTACTTCCCGATATGGCTCAGTTGATTTCTAAATGTATCCGACTTCCGCACATTTTAACCCATTTGGTGATTTCTCATGGCCCAAAATCACCCAAACACTTGCAGCATATGGGTCACCTAGATGATCTCTATCAGTCTATTGATTTTGGGCCAACATTGCCCAGTCTATACAACTTCATCCCATGCTCAATAAATGCTAGTTATAATGCCCACATACATGTGTATATTGGGGGAAAGACCATATAGATATCCATCTGGATATCTATATGTATAGGTTATGTTCGGGTTAGACGTCTTCAACCTACCAACCCGACACGAATCTGACACCCTTTATTATACATCATTTACTTCAATGACGTTTTAATGGTAGTCAAATAAGTAACTTGACCAGTCAATCAATCGACGATGTGTTAGTTTTTCCACGAAGCTGCTAACGAGTATTATTTTTATGAAAAATCAGGGTTCATATACACTCACAATGAAGCTGCAAGACAGCAACAAGAAGGAGTTGACATGCATCACATTTGACTTCAGCATTGGCTGGTTTAGCTCTGAGGAGGCAGTTGCTTCCAGTTAAGTAACTAACACCTGCTATATCAACCAACTCATCAGTATTATAGATGATTCCGTGTTTCTTGTGTCCTTTGTTTCTGTACTATGTTGTTAGATAGTTTGACTGATAATAAATGATCTTTCCCTGTGTTATTGTAGCCATGTTTCTTTTAACCTTTGTAACCGCATGATGATGGATAATTACAGCGAAATCCATCATGATACGACACAAACCCAGTACAAAATAACACGTTCAAGTTATTTTGTGGTCGTATCAATGAACATGTTTAGCGACATGGGTTATGTTTAGGTTAACCTGATGGGTTTGCGTGTTAACCCGTTTATCCTTTTTTTTTAGAAATTTTGAGTTGCTTGGTTTATCTAGAAAGCGTGTTAGACACTTTCAGATTGATTATCTCGATGGTTCACTCGATAATATCAAGTGAATACGATCTAGATTGATCAATTTGGAACAGAGAATTTTTCGAATGTTATAAAATCGAACCAGAAGAACAAATGTCGTTCAAAATCAGTTTTTATGGAGCGTACGCAGATAACTGCCCTGCAGTGACAGTACAAACCCAACCAGAGGCTCTGCCCCTTGGACCCCGCTCTCTTAAAGGTGTTGCCCCTTTGGAACCCCCTTTGGAGTTCTCGACTTACAACCTTATCAATATGGGTGTGCACTAGCCGCGCCTCCGAACCCGACCAAATATAGTTAGAAGTCCAATTGATCGATAGTCAATCCAATTAAACTAAAATAGCAACATTTTTCTTTTTAAAATATGTTTCATCTCGTAAATTATATTTGCGGAGTTTTTGCTTAAATTTTCCTCAAGCGTAACATATATGGTCCTTTGGGTGGATGTATGTTAACTTTATGCGTCTTACGTTTGTGGATTTTGTTTTTTGAGTTTTGGTGGGATCTGTCGCTCATAGTTCAAGTCTGTAAGTATTATGTTATGCCGTCGGTGATTTGTTGTAGTGTATTATTTCCGCTCAGGCTTGGGTCACAATCCATCAATAAAAGTTAAAAACATGTATTGTAGATGATCACATGTTCCTTATGTACTTTGTTTTGTACTATGTTATACAAATTTGACTGCAATAACTAATGCTCATGGTTACTATGTCCTATATTTTGACTCTATGTACCATGTTCCATCTCCTTATGAGCATTTCTTGATTCTTATTCTTGATTTTGGTAAAGCTTACTTCTTTGAGGTCAGCATTTGATGTTACCATAGCTTGCAAATGCATCAAACATCTACTCCAAGTTACTTGACATTAAGATTTATTACCTCAACTAACTCACCAATAAAAGGACATAAATTGTAGATGATCCCATGTTCCTTGTTTCCTTTGTTTCTGTACTATGTTGTTAGATAGTTATAATAACATATGTTTCTGTGTTTCCCCATGTTATTGCATCTCCTTACATCATGTGTGTTTTATTGAAAAGTTCTCCATTTACCCTTTGTAAACATATGATGATTCATATGTTATTAGTATAATTTTACGTTTCAAAGCGTATGCAATCGTCTTCTCCAAGAATGCCAGCCTCCATTTCTTTGTTCGTGGATGTCCATAGCCATGGACATCTTCCTTAACTGAATAATAGCACCGTCTAGGACCGGTTAAATTTAGTAATTTTTAAGCCAGCACAGGGCCCCCAAATTTACTAAAAAACATATATTCGGTTTTTATTAAAAAAAAACTAAAAAAGTGACCAATTTTATATATTCAATAAGGTTTATCAAGCTTTTACATAGAATAAGAGAGTAACTGGTATTTTTAAAGAGCCCATATACTCGCTCATAAAAAAAATTCTAGATCCGTCATTGTTTACAACAATGATATTTAAAAACAACTCTGATTTTTTACTTTCGTTAAAATTGTTGAGCAGCCCGTGACACTGGCACGACCTCTCTGCTATGAGGGAGTCAGGTCAAACACGGACTCCATTACAGATGATCAAGATAAAATCATTAGTTATGTCTACCCGAATTTTGATTCTAAGTTTTGTTCATTTGTCTAGAAACACTTAATCACATAGTGAGTATCCTAATCAAGAAATGGGCTTCATGAAGCAGTGGGGTAGTTATGAGAAGTTGAGACAGGTATCATGCATTGGGCAAGAAAGTCTTTTAATCTCTCCATTATTTCTGCAACTTTATATCCACAAAAGTCTAGTAGATGAAAAAGACCAAGAAAGAAAGATGCTTTCAGCCCTTGTTACTCGATTATGAGTGGTGCCACACCTTGTCTCCCATTTGTTTTTATAATCTGGCTAACCATCTCCATAAGTGCCAGAAGTTTTGGGTCGAACTTTAGTCGATCATCAAGGTTATTTTCGTCATTTCACATGTGTACACGTGTGTGTTGTCGGTATTGGTTGATTATAAGTTTAGGGGTTATTTATTCACAAAGGGTCATTAACCGACCCTATTGGCAGTCGTTTGCTCTAGGGTTGTTAGAAAAAAAGCTCCCCACCCACCTTTTTTGTGGACGTTTCGTAATTCGTTGGACCTCGTACAATTTAAGGCTGTTAGAAATGATCTCATACCTTTGGACGACCGTTTGGTATATTATCGAACGATCATTTGTTGGGGAAATTCGAGAATGAGTATGGAATACATAATAGAATCTAAAGTCGCATTTGAATCACTTTCAGATCAGAACAATTTGGTGTTTACCCAAATTTCTTGATCGGATAAAATCAGATGTTTGGTTCAAGGTTTCTGTATGGAATTTTGATTATGAAAATTGTATGATCATAATCCGTAAATTGGATGTGTAAGCGTATTAGATAACCACTATGCAGTTATCTAAATTCGAATTTTGAACAAATTTCACGTTTAGTCCTTCCGGTTTTAATAATTACATTTTGGGACTGAAATTAAATTATAATGAATTTTCCATGAAGCAATTTGTTCAAAATAAAAATAAAAAGTTCAAGCTGACTAGACCCCAGCCAAGGGCTCTCCCCTGGACCCGTCAGGGTTGCCGCCCCTGGACCACGCTTCTCTCGGGCTCTGCCCCCTTGGATCCCCGTTAGTCACGATGAACTTCATACAAATGTGCACTCTTATTTGAAGGTCAGACGTAACCTTAGATTACACTAAAATATCAACATCATTCGCGTTTGATTTGAGTATTTGATCATAGAGATGATGTGAGGTCG
>JBCNJP010000010.1:113115926-113180623 GCA_039602395.1 Deinandra increscens subsp. villosa
GAGTAATAATATTACAACAAAACATATAATTCGTATAATCATATAATATCGTATTGTACCGTATAATATCGTAATATATCTTACCGTATTGTATCTTATTGCATCATATAATACCATATTACATAAATATCATATTGTCATATGAAATCATATTGTATCATAACATGTAACATCATATAATATTATATCACAAAACTAAAACATTGAAAAATTTATTTCTAACTAATGACCTATAATAAGTAATATTGTAATTACAATCGTTTAATATTTTATACCAAAAGTGTATCCTACTCTACTAATAACTATTATTTAATGTTTAATAAAGTATTTAAAAATATAATAACATTAAAATCGTAAATAAATTTACATACTATTTAGTTTAGAGTGAATTACATAAATAGCCCATGTAGTATACCCATATGGCATATTTATTCATTTATTTAGAAATTATATATATAGTCCCCAATAATTATCAAACCTCATGTTTAGTCCTTACCAACCTTCTATCAAAAATATGTTGAGTTCATATGAAATGACAAATGTACAATTACCAAATAAAACGGTAAGAAAAAAAACCTTAATCCTTTCGTTCTCTTTCCATAATCTTATATGTTTCTTACCCTCGTCTTCAACAGCTTTCATCGCTTGCCTTTGGCAACCTCGTCACCCACCATCGTCTTCTACTCCTGCAAGTTGGGACGTTGGGTGCTTTTGTCAAGGAAGAAAATCGCTAGGTGCATAAGTTAATAGGATTTGTAACGTGATAAACCTAAATTGAAAGAGATGTCTTTTAAAAGTAGTGTTGTCTGAATTGGTTTATGTTGAACCTTCTTATCATAGCTAAATATACAAGCATCAAGGGATTGAATATATCCATGACGGTATAAGTGAAAGAGATTATGGAAACTATATTCACGAAGACCACCATAAGTCATAGCAGCATAATAGAAAGACACTCAGTTGGTGTTGAGTACTTATTCAACAAAATTATGTCTTTAAATCTTAAAGTAGAATTACTCATTTGAATCAAGCTTAATTCCAATTCTACTATTATTATCATTAACTTTAAAGATGAGAATCAACATTATATGTAGTTAGGTGTGATCATATTGGAATATATATCACGATATATAATCGGACGCGAATATAGAAGATCTAGTTACAATACCAACACTTAACAAATGTAGCAAACCCTAAATTGTTTTTGCAACAGTGAGAAGGCGATGGACGTGCTTAGTAAAAGTAATGATCAAACTTACAATATGAACAACAAATGTAATTTACCCTTTAATTTCATAAAGTTTAGACAATTTATTAAAATAATAAAAGTTCTTCACTTAGTTGCTAAGTAGGATAACACAACTAAAAAAGGAAACACACTACATAATAATAGGTAATAAGTTGTTCATTAAAAATATGTTACAGCAGCACTATGGACAATTTTCGACAATGGGAACCGGTATGTATGACTAGCAGCACTATGGACAATTTTCGACAATGGGAACCGGTATGTATGACTGGTACTTGCGAGAATGGGTCTAGACAAGTAGGGTTTGGTACTTGCCAGTAGGGGTCCAACCATACTTGATCTAATGGTATATGCAAAGAGAGGTATTGGCACGTAAAGTCTGGTCGTATGGTTGATACTTGGCTGAGAATACTAACTTCGGGTACCTGCTAAGACAGAGAAACACCATTAGACTCATCAAAGGAGGGGACCTCCTACGATCAACTTCTAACGTGAGAATCAGTATTTGGTTTCTTAGCTAAGCATAGTTCTTTGGTAAGCATGTTGTGAAGGTAAGTAAGAACTTTGATAGAGAAGATAAGAAGATTTAAGATGATAGAGATCTTAAGATGTTGTTTCGAGATATGTTATTTACCAGTGCTACGCCCTTATATTTATATTGGATGTTGTTTTATCCGTGGATTGAGGCTCCTCCTCTTCGAGGCAGTAATCATCCCGACTTCCGGTGCATATTTCTTGATAAGGAGTTTGTTGATATTTTGGTATATATAGTTGACTATTCTTGACTTGCAAACACTTTCTAGTGGCATGTTTGTAGGACTGCTTCCTTGTAGAGACTTTGCTTCACGCTTTTGCAGAGTTGACGTTGAGATTTAACTGTTTTGGGTAAGTTCATGCTTTGTGTATCTCCTAAGTTCTGTAACATTCCTTCTATGGTCAGGACCATATTGCATTGTGAACTTGTTACGACCTTGGTGGCTAGTTTACCTGGCAAGTCCTTATCAACTAAAGAGAAGCGTGTTACCTTAAATAATATATAAACGAAAATCGTGTTACCTTAAAAGCACGAGACAACTTTGTCAAATACTACTGCTTTTACAATATCTCGTGATCTGTAAGAAGTCTACCGTCTTATATCTAACGCATCTACACACGTCTTTATTCTCTTTCATTCAAACACGTACTCTATTACACACGACGAAGTAAATGCATGTCATTTATAAAGCTTTGATCACGTCACTTTAGTCAACAAAACCGGTACAACAGTGTCCCTTTCTATAGCAATGCATGAAATGAAACACCCCACCCCACCCCACCGTTATTGAAAACAAAAGTTTGTTCCGACAGTAATGACATAACCTAACACGTTTAACACTGAAATCCAACATGTTATACGCACAACCAATGACGAATCACATTCACAACAAAGCCCTTCTCTTTATAAAACCTAACTCGAAAAAGTCCGACTTCACACCAGAATTTAACAAAACTACACGACGAAAATAACACCTTCCTTCCCACATCCAACCTCATCCTATACATAAACAAGATATTAGCTAGTCCATTGAACCATCATAAAAACAAGTTAACAACATACCAAATATGAAAAGAAAGATATGATTTAGGGTGGTAAAGTGTAAGTCTCACCAACACAAGCTTCTAGTCAAACAGGGAATTCAAAATCCTGTAGTTGTATATGCTTATATTATTTCTGCAACCCCCATCATCATCATCATCATCGGCCTCAAATCCTTTGCTGCTCTCCCCTCTTCATGACCCATCGCTTCAAGAATCGACTCGCTCAATTCCTCGCCTTCTCTCTCATCACCGACTTTCTCTCTCTAAAACTCCTCCCAACATTCCGTCAAATCCTCACCAAAACCCTAGATTTTCTCAGGATGGATTCGTTCTTCTTCTCCTCCGCGGACGCCGGCGATGACGACTCGCTATTCGGAAACACCACCGCCCGTTCAATCCGGAGCCTGTCGGACCTCGACGACGAGCGGCTCTATCTCGTCGATCACAGGTAGTTTTTTTGTGAAATTGATGCTCGATTTGTCGATGAAGTTGTTACCTAAACAGTTAGTTAGTTAGTTAGTTAAACAGTTAGTTAGTTAGTTCAATTTTGCTATGAGATAAGCATTGGTTGTTTAAATTAGGTGTGTAACTGTGTATCGAATTATCGATTTGTTCGTTGCATTTTCAGGTGGTGGAATGAGGCGCGGGAGTCGATGTTTAGGGAAGTGGATGGCGTTTTGTACGCCACGAGTTCTCGTTTGTCTGGTGATTTCGAATCGGAGATTGTTCTGGACATGAGAAGAAGTGAGATCGATGGTGATGATGATTGTAATGGAGAAGAACAAGGGGTTTCGGGGCGTGAATATGCGTTGATTTCGGAATGGATGTTTTATAGGGCGCTTAAATGGTTAGCGAATTTTCTCGGATTCATTGATCTAGGGTTTTACCTCTGTGCATGAATTTAGATGATTTTGGTTCTTATGCTAAGCTGATGTTGCATTAGGATCACCAAATAGTTACTAATCTCAATTTATGAATAATGTGTATTTGAACAATTTGAACAATTTGAACAATTAGAAGTCTGGTAATGGATTGAGAAAGCTATATAGAACTAGCATGGAACTGTTATCGGTTAAATCTGGTATTATACAGTGTCATATGCTCGTTATGACTAGACTACTTATTATCTGTCAAATGGGCAAATTTGACGCTTAGGTTATTGGGAAGCGTGAAGCGATTGTAAACGTTGTAGTTAGATAAGATATACTCTAATTGACGTTTACTACTATAGTACATTATTAACGCTTTAAAGATCTTTCGTACTTTTTGTCTGGGAACATATTTAATTAGCTCGACAGATGCTTTTGAAATTGACTGAACATATCATAGAAAGCCTGAATCCGACCGTGGAGGAAAGATTCTCCTCCTCTTTAAAAGTCAGACGATCCTTTATAATTATTCATAGAAATGCTATTGGTGCGATGGTGGAGTTAATGTGGAATATGGTCGAAGGAGCTTCTTTCTGAGATCCTATATAGCAAGTTGCTAATAAGGATATGCCCTAACAAATTTTATTTTTTTATCTGCATTAAAGAATAATAAGTAGTTTGTTTGCTTGTAAAGCGTATTAAAACTCTCTCTTTACTCTACGTAGGACATGTTACATTGAAGTACTTAACTAGGCTTTAAAAATACTACTGTAGATTTGTGGTGTTTGCTCTAGGCTGCATGATAGTGTAGAACAATTTTTTTTTACTTGCTATGGATTATATAGAAATCTCGATCTAGATCATTTTTTTTATTGTAATCTTTTTGTTTGTTCTTCGATTTAACCGTTACACATTGGGAAAAGTCAGTTTTGTTAAGAAGTGTTGACATTTTACTATTCGTAATATTCCCAATCATGTTTTATAGTCTGTTTATTATTTCACAGTTTGATGATTAGTATTGTGGCATATCAAGATTATGTGTTTTGCAGGCACTATGATCTGAAGAAGTTTCAGAACTTAGCAGCCATAGAAGATAACAAGGCAGACTTGTTTTTCTTACAAGTCAGGCTTTCAATTTCTGGAACAAGAAATTCATTGGTTGTAAGAATTTGTGAAAAGGTATAAGCTGGTGTTGTATTTCCCTCGATTTTTTTTCCTGAAGATCATAAAAATGTCATAATTATCTTAGTTATATTGGTTTGATAAAATTTGAGTATTAAACTTTCCCAAATTAGTCTACGTTTTACTTTGTTCTTTTCCTTTCTTCTTCTTGCTACAAAATTTCAAATGCATTTCTGTAGTTATTTTCTCTTTCTGGATATTGTCTTTATGTATGTACCATTCAATATTTAATTTAATGGTTTTCATAATTTTAATATGTGCGTTCAGGACAATGAAGTTGGAGCTTTTAATAAATCCTGCCAGATATTTAGTGGCAACACTGGCTTGGCGAGTGATTTTTAAACTCTTTTTATCCTTTCTGATTTGTTACTTTCTTGAGGCTTTATTGAGTGATTCCATATATATTGCAGTTGAAGATTTGGGATTTTTCAGGGCAAATTACCAAGTTTTTCCTACAAGGCAAAATGTTACCTGACAATTCTGGATTAGTGAACGAAGAGGTAGTTACTTTGAAAATATAACTTTCCAATCAATCGAATTGGGCACATTCCTTTTTTCTTAATGATATTTATAGAACCGGATTTCAATGTTTAGTATGTTACTGCAGATTTCCTTAGAGTTACAAGTTTATGGTTTATCTCATGATATGATGCTAAAAGAAAATGGGATGGCAGTTGACTTGAAAACTGAACTGAACGTGAATGGTCACTCCGATGAAGTCAACTCATATGTCAGACATGCTCAACCACAACTTACTAGTAGCTCCAGTGAAGCTTATAACTTGGGTTTGACTGGATTATACAATCTTGGAAACACTTGTTTTATGAATAGTGCAATCCAATGCTTAGTGCACACTCCACAGCTTGTTGATTATTTTCTAGGGGACTTCAGAAAAGATCTGAACTTTGAAAACCCATTGGGCATGAATGTATGTATTTGCCTTTTTAGTTTATTATTACTTATTAAAAGGTTGAAAACCCATTGGGCATGAATGTATGTATTTGCCCTTTTAGTTTATTATTACTTATTGAAAGTAAAATTTATGAATTAACTTTTTGCCCATATTGACCAGGGTAAGCTTGCTCTAGCATTTGGAGACCTGCTTAGGCAATTATGGACACCTGGTGTTACCTCAGTTGGCCCACGAGCTTTCAAGTCAAGATTAGCTGATTTCGCGCCTCAATTTGATGGCTATAATCAGCATGATTCTCAAGTTGGTGATCCTCATTTTTAATAACTATGATATGTTTTGCTCTTATACTTCTTTTATATAACTATGCAAGTCGTATCATTATATCTATATACGTTAAATATAGGAATTTCTTGCTTTTCTGCTGGATGGACTTCATGAAGATTTAAACCGTGTAAAAATTAAACCTTATAACGAGATAAAGGACGTGGATGGAGTTTCAGATAAAGAAGTAGCAAATGAACACTGGAGAAACCATTTAGCTCGCAACGATTCCATAATAGTTGACATGTGCCAGGTCAGCACACTGATATTTTCAGTTTTTTTTTTTTTTTTCATTTATCAATACCTAACATATATGGTTATCTTTATTTTACAGGGGCAGTATCGGTCAACTTTGATATGTCCACTTTGCAAGAAGCATTCTGTTACATTTGATCCATTTATATACCTATCTCTACCATTACCTTCGACAACAATGAGGACTATGACATTAACCGTGTTGACCACTGACGGGTCAACTTTGCCAATTCCAGTAACTGTGATCGTCCCAAAGTTTGGGAAGTTTGAAGATCTTATTCAGGCTTTGAGCACTGCTTGCTCTTTGGGAGATGATGAAACTTTGCTTGTCGCTGAGGTATGTACAATTAAATCATCTTTATAATTACAAAAAACTATATTACTAAAATAATGATTGAATATCTGGCAGATATACAGCAACTGCATTCTTCATTTCTTGGATAAACCAGCTGATTCTTTAGAGCTGGTTAGGGATCATGATTGGCTTGTTGCTTATAGGCTACCTAAGGATCAAGATTCATTACCATTGGTTGTGTTTACACATTGCCATTTTGAAGAGTAAGTTTTTTTCCCTTTAAATCATGTTATTTAAACTCTTAATATTCTTACTCTATAATTTATTGGGCTTCAGGTCAGATGGTCTAGGGGGTCCACATATAAGAAGGTTTGGCATTCCTCTAGTTGCCAGAATTCCCGAGTGTTGTGACGGTTTCGAGTTACAAAAGAAATTTCTTCAGCTACTCAATCCACTTGTGATGCCCGAAGAATTTTCTTTAGATTCTTTAGATGATTGTTCTGTAAACATCACCGATCAAGACACCAAAATGGATGATGCGGTGGATGACCTGGTGATTGAGGATGTGTCAAACAGTGATGAAGTAAATAACAAATCTTCAGTGGACGAAAACTTTCACTTCTCACTGGAAAAACAAGGGGTTTTTCCAGCAAGATCAAAGATTGTAATGGATGAACCGCTATTAATCCCGGAAACGCGCAAACTTCATGTTCGTGTTTCGTGGCCTGAGGAAATGTTGAAACGGTACGATACTTGTATTTTAAACCGTTTACCAGAAACGGGTGGGCTTCCATCACTTACAAACAATCCACCAGAATTGGTCTCTTTATATAAATGTCTTGAAGCTTTCTTGAAGGAAGAACCATTGGGACCAGAAGACATGTGGTATGTTATGTTAATTTAAATAATTTATGTTGATGAAAATTAAGTGGGGATATTATTAAATGAATTAGTGTTGAAAAATTAGGTACTGCCCTAAATGCAAGGATCATCGGCAAGCTAGCAAAAAACTGGATCTGTGGAGATTGCCAGAAGTTCTTATTATTCACTTGAAAAGATTTTCATACAACCACTATCTCTCAGACAAATTGGAGACTTATGTTGACTTTCCTATTGTTGACTTTGACCTTGTGAATTACACAGTTCACAAAGATTGCCAGTCTTCTATTCACTACAAACTGTATGCAATTAGTAATCACTATGGTGGCATGGGTGGTGGCCACTACACTGCTTTTGTTCAAGTAAGTAACCTCCTAAATCATTTTATTAAATTATCGAAACAATATGACTTTTGTAATGGTAAATTACAAAAATCATAATTTCATTGTCTGCCCTCTTAAAGTTACTATTTTACACCTTTGCATATCACTGTTTGCTTTACTTTGTTTCTGGTGGCGGTTAAACTTAGTAGCCCAGCTGTTAATTGTTTCAAGATGACCATTTACCCTCTTGCTAATCACACTTTTACCCTGTTTCTTTCTTTCTAAAATTACTTTATATATTTTTAATATATTTGTTTGAATGTTTTTTTGGTTTTAGTATTTAAAATACAACACAGTTAGGCTGTTAAGTTAAACATAACAGTTACCAAAACTGAAAAGCAAAGAGTGGAAATAGGTACCGAATTTGTAAAAAGTTTGGACCGACAAACCGTTTATAGTTACATTTGGGGTAATTATTTGTTTGTTGATGCAGTGTGGTGAGCAGTGGTATGAGTTTAATGATAGCCAGGTTTTCCCAATTAGTGAAGACCAAATCAAGACATCTGCAGCTTATGTCCTGTTTTACAAGA
The DNA here is from genome assembly GCA_039602395.1 of Deinandra increscens subsp. villosa. Classification (NCBI taxonomy): domain Eukaryota; kingdom Viridiplantae; phylum Streptophyta; class Magnoliopsida; order Asterales; family Asteraceae; genus Deinandra; species Deinandra increscens. Next base: position 113,124,381 of record JBCNJP010000010.1, read on the forward strand.
GAGTTTGACAAAACTTCAACTTTATTATGGCCCAATGCTAGTTTTGGGGGCCATTTATACAATTACATCTCAGGATACAAATAGGTTATGTGAAGGTAAATGTGACTTAGATTAGACTTCAAAGTTTTTTGACAGTGGCCCCATCATCTTCAGAGATTTCATTTTAAATTGCAGGTTTTTCCCCTTTTTTTATTTCTTTACATACCCATTTTGGTTTTTTCATAAAGCAGGACAGTTTGAGATTTATACAGTTTTGATGGTTCAATGCTTTGGCAAAAGATGCTTGTAGGCCGTTCAATCTTTATTATTATTATTGTTTTTTTTATATATTTTTATGAATTTGCAAGTATAATTTATAATACAAACTATAAAAGAGTTGAAATAACTCACTCAGAACGCTTTTTAAAGGATTACGTGGTACGATTAGATCGAATAAGCCCTTCTGGAATAAATACTCAGACGCTTGTGAACCGTAGGGTACTGTTTTATTCAATGTTTGTTCAATTACTCTTTTACCCGCAAAGGCAAAGGATCCCATGATCCTGGACCGATCTTACCTGGGATCGCAAATCCCAAATTTGTCTATGAAGAGCGGATCTAATTGTATTAGTATCTATAATTGATTTCTTCTGTGTAATACTAATCGATAGGGCCTCATTGGTAAGTGTTACAAGATCTCGTGCATTGGAACCTATGGTTATGGACCCGAATCCATTAGTATGGAACATTTTCTTTTCCAAGTGAGATTTCGAATAGAGTAAACTTCGTTTTAAATTTTCAATACTATACCCACAGTTGGTGTTCCACTAATCAAAGCATCAAAACTGTACCCATAAGAAAATTGCTAACCGTTTTAAATTTTCAATACTATTGGTCAAACCGTATGTCCCTACTTTTTTTTTTCCATATTATAGGTGGGTGGTATGATCTCGGCTTCCCCCATCGGTTTTATTCGGTTTCGACGGCTACTTGCGGCTACCATAACGTGTGCATCGTTTTGTTGATATCGGCTAAAATCTGGAAACTGATTGGCTTATTGAAGCCATATCTAGCCGAGACATTTGAAGAGACACTTGAAATTGAATTTCACACCACTTGGAGAGATGTTAAAGCTGTTGTGTCAAGCAACCACATCACCATTTTGGCTTTGAATACTCTCATTATCTCTCATGTGACACATTCCTATTAGCCTTAGGCTTCAAAATTAACTATACCCCCATCCTAATATACTAATTAGTTTACGTAACTCTTATAAGATAATCTATTAAAGTATATTTTGAAAACAATATCTAAATATTGTATTATTCATTTATATGTTATTGATAATGGTGTTGGTCTAATTGTTTTTTAAAGCCATTGATAACCTCTTGGCCTAATGACATCAAGACTTTGTTCTTATCAAACTGATAAGAGGTTTAAATTCTACATTGTGAATTATAAATAGATATATCAACATGCATGACATGTTGGAATTCTACATTGTGGATAGATATATCCTAAAATTAAGGAAAATAAAATCACAATATTATTTGCATGTTTCGGATCAAACTTTGCAATTCTCATGGAAAAATAAAAATTATATATTTTACTCCTGGACATCCCTAGATAGATTACAACAAGATGTTCAGGAACAATCAATGGAAAATAATCCTATCTCAAGGACCAATCATGTAAATACCCAAAAGTTTATCTTTCACAAACTTTACATCATGTTCATATCCCCTCTCCCTCCCTTCCACAGCCAATAGTTACCTCATAATCTTTATATCTTCATAGTTTTATTTATAAAACATATCAAGAGCCAAATCACCAATTGCACCTGTAATGTACCCTGTAATTGTATAGAGCCTGTATACGATAAACCCGATAATATTTCAAGCGGTTAGCCGTTAGGAAGTGAAACTGAGACAGCAAAATCTATGTTTTTTGCTCTTTTTCTCTGTCAAGCTGCTTTCATCCTTGTCCTTGAGCTCTCCATTGACATCATTGTTTTCTGCTAATGTTGAGGTTATAGCCTCCTCCTCATTCATGATAAAAGAGAAGGAACTCCCGTGGGACCCACGTGAACTCGAGGTTTCATCTTCACTATCTCTGTGCCTGAGAAAGAAAGAAACCACCAAAAAATAAATGTGAGGCGCGTGGCTTTGCGTTTAAATGGGATCCGTAGTTTCAAAATGATAGCTTTTCCAAACTTCTTGGAGGACGGAACCAGAACTTCTTAGTTGGAGGATCATCATAAAATTATATTCTCAAACTACTACAACTAAGAGCATTCACAACAGGTTTTTTATCTTTATAATATACTCAAAAAACACATTTTTTATAAAATTTAAAGACTTTAAAAACACATTCTACATCACATTCACTATCCTTAAAAAAACCCATATATCTGTAATGGATTTGTAAATTTTCCAATCCCTTATAATCCTTAAAATTTAAGGATAAGATTTAAATATAAAGATGCTGATGTAGGAGAAAAAACATACATTTCTTACATTTTCCTTAAATTTTTTGTATAAGGCGTGATATAAAGAAACTGTTGTGAATGCGCTAAGGGATTAAATTAATGATTTTCTTAAAAACTAATCTTTAACATATAAAAATTATGGACAAATTGTGGTCAGTTGAGGGTTAATGGACCCTCTTGACCCTCCTCTAGTCCCCCCCCCCCCCTATTTAGTATATGTACCTTGAGCCATGATTTGCAAAACTGTTTCTTGATTCCTGTCGGCTCCTCGCTATTAACTCGTCTACAAAATGTTTAGAATCGCTTGATTTGTTGTCTTCAAGATCAGCAAACACATCATTGACGAATCGAGAAAAAGACAATGATCTTGGATTAAATGCAAAGTCTCTAAAGACAGTAATGACCTTTTCAAGTGTTCCTAGAGCTTGATTCACTTCAGGACTTATAATAATTTCCTTTCTACCGACGACAAATAATCCGCCGCTATTATTATCATCATCTTCTTCAATTTCTTCTATTTCACAAACTGACCTATGATCTTTCACATCCTCTTTCTCAGGGATACAATTCTCTTCAAGTTGACCAGTCTTGACCATTTCTTGCTCCATTTCTTGTTCCGAAACCTCATCAACAATCTCAACCTCTTTTTGTTCCAAAACATCATCAGGAATCTTGATTTCATTTAGTTTCAAATTTTCATTCTGTAAGTTATTTTCTGAGTAGAGTGCCTCGCGAATTAGACCATAAAATGGCTCCTCTAAAACCTTGCTGAAATCTGCATCACCTTTGGACACAGAGGCCACTTTCTGTTGTTGAATGTACAATTAGCATGAAAGATATGCAATTTGACCTTTGAGGTCAAACTGTCAAACCAGTTTTTTTTTTTTTTTTTTTTTTAAATACAAAAGGATATGTATGTATATGACTTTTTTTTTCAAAAAATAAATACAACATAATTTAGGTTGTATAAAATTCATTTCGGTTGCGAAAAAGTTTTATTATTACGTCATTTTTTTAGCTTTGAAATAGCACATTTGACCAAATAAAAGTCAAATGTATGATGTGTGTGCAACTGTGCAATGCTTTCGGTTTTGAAGTGACTAAAATCTACACCTTTTTATAGAGCTTGAAGCCGCTACCCATAAGCTGCCTGGAAACAAAGTTGATAATCGCTGGGGGAACAAAATCAAGTTTTACATCTATGTTTGCAATCGACCTGCAAACATTGAAAATATTAAACTTGGCAAAATCTTCTTGACCAAATTTATAGAAAAAAAAAAAAAAACTTTTACCTGAAGTAGCTGCGGTTGGGGCTCACTTTTTGTAAAGCAAGGCCTCCCACAACATCTATCCTTGTCACGTTTTCTACATCGGGTATGCCATCTCTCGTGAATCCGTGAGTGCTCATATCGACATTTTCTGTCTCAGGAATCTGTCACAAGATGTCAAGATCAAGATCATGTTACTTCTCGTTCCTCAAGGGTATTTTGGTCATTTCACATTACTGAAGGTTATTGTTTTGTTTATTACCGTGTTCAAAAGGACTATAATGAGATCTTCTTGGAAGTAGTCCAGATTAACATAATGAACTAACGCCTCTCTTGCTGATACCGGCCATGAAAGCTTCATCCTTTCTTCCATATATGTAGAAATGCAGATATTAGCATCCTTATATAGCAATCTTTTACAGGGTTTAAATATTAATCATTGAGGTCATTTAACAAACCTCAGTAAAGATACTTGTTCACCCATTCTGATCTTTTTCACACATTCCGAAGAGACAATCCTAAATGCCGGGATACTAGATTGAGGCCACCTGATAATAAGCAAAAATCATAACAAGTTCAAGTTGAAACAGATCATTTTTAGTAATATGTTTAGAAACTACATCAAGTCGACCTGTAAACACCTTTTTGCCATTTTTGTATCCTTTTTATAAATAATTAACGCGTCAGTTATGCTTATAACTACAATAATGATCTATATCTTTGAATGAAAATGATCTAGGAAGTTGTATGCACTAATATACGACTTTTAACCTGTTTGACCCGTTTGGCATATTCCCCCTTACGTCCTTTTGATTTGACCCGATTAAGATAAAGCACAAATAATTACAATTTGCAGAAACATAATCAAAAACAACCATTATAATTAAAAAATGTAGTCATTTTTAAACATTTAGTGAAACAAGATAGTTTGCTTGCATCAAAGAATCACAGATCAAAAGATCAATAACTCAAGAATTTCCTTACCATTTTTGGTAAAGTTCCGCCTCCCATGATAAGCACATACCTGTATTCGAACATATTATTTAAACGAAAAACCAGTGTGGAAAAAATGCATGAAATCTCATTAACTGAACTTACAAACGTCTAGAGGCCCGTCTACATATCCTTCCACAAGTAACGTATGAAAGGGAGTACCACTCGGTCCCTCCCTATACATAACACGACAATCTTGATTATCATGTTTTATCTATTAAACAAGATTAGCAAGCATAAGCACCATATAGAGATTATTACAAAATTTGAATGTTAAATGGATGAAACAAATAAACTCTGTGACATAACAGACCAAAAAAAAAAGATGGGAAAAATCAAGAAAAAAATAAATTGATATGTAACATACTTTCCAACCACTATGTGGTATTTCATTAGTTTTGACCCTTCAACTGATTATTACAAAATCTGAATGTTAAATGGATGAAACAAATAAACTCTGTGACATAACACCAAAAAAAAAAAAAAAAATGGAAAAAATCAAGAAATATATAAATAGTTATATAACATACTTTCCAACCACTATGTGGTGTTTCATTAGTTTTTGACCCTTCAACTGCATTCCCAGAAGCACTTCTAAGCATGCTGAGAGAATTAGCCACTTCTTTGGTTCTTTTCTCAACTAAATTATCTCTATTTTCTACATTATACAAAGTATTGTAATTAATACACATTATATCAAGAAGTGATAAAATTGTAAATTAAGAAACTACTCAACCTTGATCTTCACTTTGTGTTGACTTTGACATTTGATTTTCAACTAGGATTTTTAAGGATTCCTCATTAGAAAGATCATGAGACATTAGCGTGTTGTCCAGTTTATCTCGGTACTGAGATATGTCCTGTTTTCCCTCCATTTTTAAATTTTGCAGCTCCAGTAACAAGAAGTAAGATATGACTATGATCTTCTAATAGAATTCGGTGTCCTGTAGAATCCACTTTAGAAAATGATTAATGATGAAATCATCATAAAACTAACAGAAATTTTCGCTAGGGTGACAAAATATGGGTCAGGTCAAAGAAAAACAGTAGAGGGTGATAAAAAATACATCTTTATTCTATGACACAAATTGCAAAAGCGATAAAATTGCACAAGTTTAGTTCTTTCATTTTTAGCAATAGGAAGTTATGAAAAATAAAAATAAAAATAAGAGTATCTACTATCTAGGTTCTCATCATGGGAAGGGTTCTTGTTGTACTCCAAGCATAAACATGTTTTAATTTTGTAAAACTAAGAAAAGTTGAAAAGGAAAGACCGAAAAGTTTCGGTTTTTAATAGAGTTTAGTGCGCGTGGCCTCCGAAAATCAATCAATCATGCCCCCACTTGACCGTAAACTCCATTAAGATAGCCATTCATGCCCCCATTTGAGCTTAAACCGTTAAATATATATATATTTTTTCTATGAAAGATATTTATTAAACTAAAGGTAGTGGATCCACCGATCATAGTCATGACTCATGAGAGTTGATACAAATCAACAAAACATCACAAAAGTCATGAAAAGTGAACCAAATGAGCTAAATTTGGTGTCTTTAAACAAAACCCATGTGCAAAAAATTCAAATTTCATTCACTCAACAAAAGGGTAATCCTCAATTCCTCAAATTGGCAAAAAGTTCAAGAATTAATGAATCCAATCTACCCATCAATGTATCCCCCAATAGATAAAGCTAAACAAAACAACACCCATAATCTGGAATCTCAAAAATCATGATCAAAATTCTGGTAAATTATGAATCAAGATGTGATGATGAAGATGAAGATGGAGATGAACTTACAGCTTACAGATTGGGTTGTTGAGATTAGAGTAGTAATTTGGAGAAGAAGAAATTTTTAGAGGGGTTTAGTTTAGTTTTATGAGGACACCAAATTGAAAATCTCAAAAAAAAGTAGATGATTTGGGCGGAGTAAAAGGAGACAAGATGGAGCCGATTTAGATGGGCGAGGAAGATCGGTAACATGGGGGTGGGTTTTCTTGAATTTATCGGGAACGTTGAATTAGTAATGGTTTGAAAAAGCATGCTTGTTTGTCAACTTACCTGTTTTGAAGATTGTGGCTGTTTCGCAGCTGTTTAAAAGATCCAAAACTTTCCACCAAAGAATTATGTGGTTTTCCTTCCTATTTATACGTTCTCAGAATCTAATAATACAACCATGTATTATATATAATTATCGTATTTTTAAACATAAATTTAAACGTAAATGTATTTCGAAATAAATAAACTTTTTAAGCATACACTACACCCGTGAAACTTTTCTATCGTCACGTGTCTCGTATCCGCTCATGTCATGCTTACATAAATAGATCTTCCATTCACCTAAGAAATATAATAAATAATAAGAAATTTCAGTTATATCTTATCTTAATATATAATTTTATAATTCTTAAACTTTCATTGTTTGTTTGTTATTTATAACTTTTAAATATTTATTATTTTTTTTAATTAAATAATAATTTAAACTTCTTGTGTTAGTAAACGAGTTACATTTATAACAATTTAACCATTGTTGTAAAACTCGTCTGAGGCGACCGGGTACTTCCCATATTCCCGAGTACTCCCCTAACTTGGGGCGAGTACTCACAACTCTCCAGTCGATTGACTTGAGAGCGCCTACCGACTTTTACAACCATGAATTTGACACCGTTAAATATGAGATGTATTATTTGTACACCAAGTACAAATTTATAGACCTAGCCGAAGTGACTATACGAGTCGTAGAGTATAATATAGTTCTGTATCTATACGGGTCATATAGTTTTGTTTCTTGTGTCAATAATTTCAAATGATCGACCAAATAAGATTTTTCTTATTATGCATGTCATTTATATGAAATGAACCATATTTTGAATAATTGTCACGCCATGTGTCTGGAGCCTACTATAAACATAACAAAATACATTTTAAAAACAGAATAACAAAACTCAATTTTTATCAAAAATAAAAAGCACAAACATCAAAGGTATATAAAAAAAACTACATTTGTTGAATATATGTCAGAGAGGTTTATACATTTATTATAAGACGTATAAATTACAAATATAACCAGTTTAAAAGACGAGTGACGCTACAAGTTATGTATGATTATTTACACGACTTGCTAGATATGCCTAATAATTAACAAGACTCAATTATTATGATAAAATAAAAAGATTTTGAGTCAATCTATTAACATATTTAACATGACTAGCATGAAACTCTCGCGATGCTGTGATGACGATAATTAAAAACGTAGTATTAGTTTTTATATTTGAAAAATATTTTTTTGTATTTGACTTTCATTGTTTGTTATTTATAGACTTTTAAATGAATAATAATTTAAACTTCTTGTGTTAAGTTAAAGGAGTTACATTTATAACAAATTATAATATAATTAGCTCGAAGATTAACCTCGATCGCTCGTAAACTCACATATTTTATTAACTAGATTAGTAACCCGTGTACTACACGGGCGGAATATAGGTTACGTGTACTACATGGGCTGAATATAGGTTCATAATATTAAATAAAATAAAAAAATGAATAATACAATTGAAAATTATGATTAACGTAAAATTCTTATAAAACGGTAAATAATAATTTAATAAATTAAAGAAATTTATTATGTTTGAAATATTATTGATTAATTTTCTTTTAACCACTCAAATTATTTAGTAACTTTATCAAATATATATTAATTTTGTCAATTTTTATTAAATGAAAGTTTAATTTGGACAAAATTGGCAATTACTCTTAATTGCTGATTTACTAAATTTGTAATTAATTGTGAGTTTGACATGTGGCAGTGGTGATGTGGACTGTTTAAAATGAAGACATATAGCAACCATTTTAGTGCTTTAATTAGGATTAAGATTAAGATAAGATTACCATGCATGGACAAAAATTAATGACGAACATCGATGAAGTCTTGCTAACAACTACGTACATTCGAATATTAATTGAACATTAGTGACGTCGAAAGTAGTTGTTCAACTAAACTTAAGATATATGTCGTGTGCGGCACAACAGAATGTTTGGTCACGCAAATAATGTGTGCCATATTCATATTACTATTATTTCCTTATACGTAATATAAATAAGTTTTTTTTTAAATTTTAGTTTCCTTGTTTTTAAATCGATATTGATATTTGTTAAGATACTTTTGTTAAATTAAGGAATTTTTTCTTGATTAGATTAAAGATAAATGGATCTAAAATCAATTTAGTTTTGGAACAGATCTAAGTCAACTTTATATCGTCATTATGAATGAATAATTTATAATTAAAAATAAATAGAAGCGTGATTACGGTCTGATTTAGCTTGTTATAGTTTTAGAACGGTAACTATATATAGTTTCGGAAAACAACAAACTGAACGTTATGGCTGAGTCAATTTGTCGGATCAGCTAGTTTTACCGGTTTAACAGTTTGATTTTGACAATACTGTCGGGATGAGTTATTGTTCTTTTTCAAATGATCAGTTTGTATTAAAAGACTTTTGATGAAAAATATGGTTCATGATATAATACATATACTCTAACAATGAACATGAACAGAAATATATATAGAGAGAGAGCTATTGTGAGAAATTTAGTTTGGGTAAGAAGGATAACAATTAATCTGAGTCGATCCATATTCATCTAGATCCGACCCGATTTTTTGATTTTGTGAATAAATCACTTTCGTTATTTAATTGAAAAATTTGAGCTAATCAAACATACATAATATTTGTGGAAATAAATATATACACAAATAAATATTTATGATGTTTTACAAAAATTTAAGATTAAAATACAATATAATGAAGTTACTATTCTTTTTCACATGATTGCGATACTAACCGAAAGTTTCGTAAATTATCAAAAATGAAATATTTATACTTCAAGATTAGAAGTATAGTGAAATTATATTTTGTAATTTTTAGGGTTAAAAAGTGTCAATTTATCAAAGTTTGGGGTCAAAACTGCACAAAACCAAACTTCAGGGACCTAAAGTGTAAAATCTGCCAAATAGCATTCTAGGCGGTACACCTATCATTTCTAAATTCTTTGGGCGGTACGCCCCATAGCTGCAGATCATGGCAACTAGGTTTGCTTCGTGTAATCAGCTCGTTTGCCCTCTAAAACGTATCCAATTCTTCAATTAGTCACCAGAACTCGTGTCTTAACCTCATTTCGTCCTTGATAGTATATAATCCACTCCAGATCCATCGAATTCTGGCATCTTGAAATCATCCTCTAAAAACCCTAAATCCAATCCGAACCTTCTGTGTTTCGATTTAATCAACTCGAACTTAAATAATTTTTAATTCGTGACAACATTGTAATCGAAGGAAATATATAGTTGATTATGAAGGAAAATATGTAAATATAAAAAATAAAATAAAAAAGATTTTGGCATATAAACCACCCAAACCCCCGCATGGGTTTTGCTTCACCGGAGCTATCCATCGATCTCCGAAAATGTTGAAAACTGTTCTTCAGAACACCATTATCATCATTCATTCGTAAAACCCTAGCTCAATCTCTTTCTCTCCAATTACTCGAAGAAACCACCTCACAATTGCAAAATCAACCGCATTTCTCCACTGCCTGTAGCTTCAACACCAACGAACCACCAAGGGTTTTCAAAACCCCCAAAACCAATTTCACACGAAACTCTGGTTTCTCTTCATTAGGATCGGTTGAGGAAATCAGCTCCTGCTGCTGGAATTGTAAGACTCGGAGGCCGTTTCTGATCTGTGAATCATGCGGAAGCGTTCAACCTGTTGATCATTCCGTGGATTACTTCCGGATTTTTGGTTTGTAAGTGTTTTAGATGCCCTAATTATATGATCTGCTAACTAATCTGTGTACGAATAACCTCGAATTGTATGTATAGTGTTTATGCCAATGATTACCGAGTAAATATGTTTGCAAATTTGATCGAGTTTTGTGCGTAATTGCGATTGATTAGCTACTAGTTTCATATAACAGAGATAGAAGATTTGATATTGAAGATGGAAGTCTAGAAGGAATGTATAAAAACTGGCAGAAAAAGCTGCATCCTGATCTGGTTCACACAAAATCTAAGGTTTGTGAGTAATTATGTAATTGATCTTTTTGTATGATGTTGATAAAGTTTCTGTTTTTGTTAGTTGATGTATATGTGATTGGTGGTTTATAGGAAGAAAGAGAGTATGCAGCGGAACAGTCTGCTAGGGTTATCGATGCTTATACTACTCTTCGTAAACCGTTGTCAAGAGCGATTTATCTTGTAAGTACAAGCATTATTTTGATGTCTGTAGGGGGTGTTTGCTATAGTGATTATGTAATACAGAATTATCAGAATCAGATATTAGCTTTAACAAAATGGGATGTAGAAAACAGTTCTTTTATGCTTCTGCTGTTTGAAGTTGTGATTAACTGAGTTTTATATGATCAGCTGTTTTCAGTAGTTTAATGTACCAGTAGACTAAACATATTCAATTGTAAATTTGTTATCACAGTATCACATAGTCTAGAGGTACTCAAGTGTAATATCTAACTCTATATATCGATCCATATTGTAACCATTATACACGAACATTTAATACACAAACCGTTGTGCTTCAACTTTGTATCACGTACATTAACTTCCATCCTAAACCTCATCAATAAAGCACCCCTTGTAACACCAACACAATACCTTCTCCTCATTTCACATCATCGTCAGTATTGCTGTCTTTTTGGTAAAAAAATGACCAGAAATGGATTCCTTGATATTCACGGCCATCCACCGTTGCCACTGGGATCAATTAAAACCTTCAATAGAGAAAACCTCTCACAACCCCCACAAGTTGGCTTTCACCCCAGCTCTTACCAACTATTAGTGTTGGAAGTCCATGTGTTCAGCCTTTCAGGCGTTTCTTGTTACAAACAGCCTGTTTAGTTATGTACCCAAGACAATCCCTTGTCCATCTGAGCACTTACCAACCTAAGCCACCTTTGCTCCTAAGGATAACCCTAATTATCTGCTTTGGATTTCTAATGGGGTGCATCTCTGTAGCTGATTATCCCTACCATCTTTGCGGCATAACCGCTGACTGAGATCTTTACCTTGCCCTAGACTTCTATCCTTGTTGTCAAATCAACAACTAGCAGGGTCCTTCTCTTTATCTATATCTCTTGCGGCACTTAGAAGTTAGAACTGGGCGCTCAAACAATCAGATGTTCAGAATGTCTTCCTTTATGATAACTTAAAGAAATCAGATGTATGAAGAAGTCTCCTGATTATGTTGGCCCAAAACAACCAGATCATTTATTCACTTCACAAGTCTGTTTATAGCCTCAAGCAGCCCGAGGATTTGTTTCCATGTCTTTCCAAGGCTATATATGCACTTGGTTTCAATGTCTTTCCAAGGCTATATATGCACTTGGTTTCAATGTCTTTCTAAGGCTCGTTATACAATTGGTGTAACAACAATCATCGATTCTTTTGATCCACGTGCTTTTGAACCACTTTCTATTTGGGTTCTAACTTTTGGGTTCTAACTTTATGTCATGGACTACTGACAAGTAACATGTAGTCACGTAGTGCTCGTTCCTCTACCGGGTTTATATACAAAGCTCTTGCTGACACAGTGTGTTCACTGACCACTGTTGCTTGGTTGATTATGATCCTCCTACTTAGAAACCTTATTTCTTAAGAATCCATTTTGATATCAGTACTTGCTATTTATACAATTTCAAAATTATTTTTTGTATTTATGTGTTGTGTTTCTACCTTCTCAGATGAGGCTTGAAGGTGTAGAAGTAGATGAAGAACAAACAGTCTCAGAACCAGAATTGTTAGGGGAGGTAATCTGTGTTTTTGAGATTTAACAAATTGTTTCCTGTTAACGTTGCGTGGTATGGGATAGATATTTTTTTCTTTTTATTTCTTTAAATGGAGGAAATTCTATCAAGACCTTATTCTTGGCCATTACATTAATCTTTTTCCTAAACGAGCCATTACATTTTTTTAATACATTATTCTTGCAGATCATGGAAATTAGGGAAGCCGTGGACGAAGCCACCGATTCTCAAGCACTGAACAAGATCCAATCCCAGGTAATGATTAATAAGTGGTTGCATCCATATTTGTGTGAAATTTAGGATCTTGGTGGAAATCTATGCAAATGAATGAAAAAGATTTGGCACTTGGGGTTAAAGATGAATAGATAATTGATTTCTGAAGGTTAAGAAATTATTGAATATGGTTAACTTTATAAAGTTTAATCTTGGTTTGTTTAGAAGTTAGAACTCTATTTCTTAAGCTCCGGGCTTGTGAATAGTTTTTCAAGCTCGATCTTATCTTGAACTCGGCTTGTTTATTATTAATTTATTATTTATGTACATGTATAATTTTTTTATATTAAATTTTAATCATCATTTTTATATTATTACATAATATTATAGTGTTTAGTGTTTAATGATTTTTATCACAATTTTATACACAATAATAATTTTTATGTAAATATATTATTATAAGCTCATTTAAGCTCCGTTTGATTCGAGCTTTTAGCAAGCCGTTTCCAAGTAGTTAACGAGCGGCTCGGTTATTTACATTCCTATATGAAACTGTATTTCTTGCAGATGGAAGAAAAACTGAGGCATTGGTGCAACTCCTTTGCTAATGCTTTTGGAAGTAAAAGTTTTGATGAAGCCCTGAAATCGATTCAAAGGATGACATATTACCATCGTGTGAACGAAGAGATTGTTAAGAAGCTATGATTCAGTTATCCCTCGACACGAAACTTCCATTTTTATTTTATAGATTTATACAAGCCCATTGAAGGGAAATAACATGAATGTTGTAGCACTGTTGCCGAAAAGTCAATAAAAATCATGCTTCTGTTTTTCATTATTTCAGGTTTTAGACTTCTTGTTTGGGAAATTGGTCACTTGGTTGCCAGTTCCACTGCTAAATCATTGTAATCATGAATGGGGTTTCACAAGTCTAGAGGTGGCTATCCGGGTTACGGGTTTCTAGCCGGGACAGGTTGAAATTATCAATGCCTTAATATTTGTTATTGTCAAAGACATCAACCTGAATCTGGACATACCGAAACATGACCCGTGTAACTTATTTATTTATCTAAATAAGTCAAACGTGTTGAAGGGTTGTAAACGGGTTGATAGGTTATAATAAAGGATTAAACATCTTACATATGGATTGACAGATTGATGTGATAAAATAACTGTCTCTTATCTTTTATGATAATTAAATGAGTTGATGAGTCAACATGTTTAACTAAAAGAGTTAAAAAAATCAAGTTGAACATGACCAATATATGAAGTGTGAGTTTTCAATCCTTTGAGCATGTTTCATTTTATTCGAGTCGTTTGTCCCAATTGATTAAATGTTTTTTATATATACGCACACTTCCTCTAATTCTTTTTTAATCTACATATTTGTTTACAATAATATCTTGGTATCATTGTGGTAACCCTTTGATGATTGTCCTTTTTAAATAAATAATTATTTATTTTTATCTCTCATTTAAGTTATATATCGAGTACTCTCTCATTTATGTTATAGATTGACTACTCTCTCATGTAAGTTAATGACAAAAAAGAAAAAAAATGCCTATAAAATAACTATATAGTATTTTATAAAGGTCAACAAAACTACTTAACGGCTATAACCACTTGCTTTCACACCAGTTTCTAGCCTAGTATACTTAAACTGGATTTAAACCAACTGTTCCTACCTAAACTGAATCGGATCTTATTAAACTGGTTTTCTATCGTTTCCGGTTTTAAAACATGTATTTTTACTAAAATTGAACTGATTCTTACTATGGAACGATTACTTGTGTTTTCTGATATTGTATAATATCAGAAAATTGACAAATTTTAAACTATTGGACTGAATTGACAATTCTGAGCAAACCACATGGATGAAAATAGCAATTTACTCGATTTTCTTTTGAATAAGTTATATAATTGCAAAATTTAACCTAGGATAACCATGAATAAGTTTGAGGGCGCTACGCAACAAAATGGAAGTAAAAGGTTTGTAAAATCAAACATCAAAAACCATAAGGGCTTATTCGCAATTTACACAAAAATCAACCCCTTTCATAAACCGACGTTTCTAGATTGCGCGAGAAGCAAACGCGAGGAAACCATGGGTTGGGTATGGAAGGACGACGACGACGGCGAAGATGATCGGAACTCCGATGAAATCAACGATTTTGAAGGTCTGAATCCTGGATCTGAACCTCAATGCTCCACGAGGAAGATCATCTCTTCTCAGTGTAGAACCGAGGAGGTGGAGCCTGGAAAATTCATCAAAAAGTGCGAGAAAACGGAACAAGTTCTCAGAGACTGCGTTGGAAGGTAATTTTTCTCGATTTGTAGTTTCAATTGCGTTTTCTGATCGTACTTTTTGGTTGATTATGAATTTATGATGCGTCACTTGGTGGCTGACGAACTGTTGGCGGTTATATGTTAGGATTCGTGATTTTTGGTTGTTAGGGTTTATATACTGCCTGCATTCTGTTATGATCTATCTAGGTCTTCTAGTGCTATCTGATCACTGAAAATGAACATTAGGTGTAAGAACACAACTACACAGTAATTGTAACGATATGAATTTGAATATTTGATCACAAGTTTATACAAGTTTATACCAACAATCTGTGCTATGTTCTAGTCTGAATCACTAGTTATAGTGTTGAACAAAACAGTTGAGATTTATAGGAATTCTTCATCAATTTTGAAGATGGATGCTAGTTTACTTTCCCTTATGTCCAAATTGTTATCATTCTTGGATTAGTTGGATTGCAATTAATGCCTGTTTGGTGGTTTTTCAATCAGTACCACTTGATATGCTTAATCTAGGGGTGTTAAAAACCGTTTGAAATTGAACCAACTGCCTCAACCGAAGCACGCCAGTCATTTTGGCCTTGAGATGCAAACGGTTCGGTTTTCGTGGTTTGGCAGTTGAACAGTTCAGGCCAGTTTGAAACTTGCCAACTTGGAACTAACTGTTCATATATGTGTTATAGTAATGAACCATCTTTATTACTTTCAAAAAATTTGATACAAATTAAGGATTTTAATAGAAAATATATAAAAACCGGTTCAAACTGCCAAATCGTCAAAACAAACTGTTAAGACTGCCAAACCGGTAGACGGTCCAGCCAAACCAACCCAACCCAATTTTCATCAAAATCGGCTGGGTTGGGTGGGCTCGGCTGGATCAGAGGTCGTTCAATCTAACAAACGGTTGTTTGTCATCACAACTTACACCATCTGTTCAGGCCATCCGAGGTTGTTCAGTCTAACAAGGAATACACCGAAGAAGATGTAACAGAACAGATAACAAACGGTTCTTTATCATCACAAGTTGCACCATTCGATTTCCCGGGGCTGAGAAGTGATATTGAAGCAATCGAACGCAGTTTGTTTGGCAACATGAACCGGTTCTTTGAGGCTGCTGAAGACATGAAAAACGGGTTTCTTAATATCTTCGGGCCGCCTCATTTATATGATAAAGATTTGAAACCTTCAACACCTTCTTTCAAACAGAGTGTACCCGTTGAGACCCCTTCGGCCCCACCTTCGAAGGCGGTCAAACCGGAGACGCGTGACGGTCATGTTGATATTTCGGAGTTGGCCCGTGATGTTTGAAGTAACTTGACCCGGTTATGGAACAATCTTGATGCATATTACTTGTTGAGTTGTTGATCAGGTAGAATAATAAACTCAGATAGTGGAAGGTTTGATCTTTGTTTTTGAACCAAAATATGTTTTGATTGTGAACTGTTTGTACTTTGGTCTTAAGATTAGGCACTTGTTTTGAAAATTATAAGAAAAATATGAAAATGGAGAAGCTTAACATTTTAAAAAGAGAATTGATAAAGCTTAATTTTAATAAGTGGATGGTTAAATGTACCCTTTATGTGTTTGATATATACATATCTTTCCTATTGATAGTGAATTGATTTGATATGTATACCGGTTTATAGCATAGTTATATAAACTATTAACTTATAACAAATGTATACGGCTCTTATAACATATGCATAACTGCATGAATACGTATACATATCATATGCACGTATATGATACGTATACGTGCGTATATTGATGATATTTTCATGAACACTTGTTCCCTTTCACTCCTAACCACAACCTTGATCTTGAAAATCCGACACCATCAACCTTTTTTCAGTTCAGATCTGTTGTCAATAGTTAACCATGTGTCTTGACGTCACTATGATGACATTGTTGATATTTCCAGTATTTGCTGCTGCTATTCCAGCACAATCATGAGTTTTAACGCCATCTTGTCCAGTGCCGACGCTGATGTGTCCAGATTTGCCGTCCCGCATCTGGGTTTTGGTATTTTAACCGGTCCATCCATTACCCGGTTTCACCATAACTAGTTCGCTCAGCCACAAGCGGTCTAATCACACATCTCTAATTTGCCGGTCCGAACTATCCATACAATTTTCAAACACCATGCTAAGACGGTGTGTAATGAGCGTTAAAAAGACAAAATGGTTAAAAAGGCAAAATGGTTGGTTGCCTCGCGATAGATATTGCGCCTCAACTATTTCTCTATCTCAAACCTTATTTGTCCGCCTCATCTCCTCCTCCTTTTAAAGTTTTTCTTTTTAGAAAAGAAAACAATAATTGGGTGATAATTAAAGGGGCTTTATGTGGCTCATCCACTATACACCTTACACACCTTAAGACTATAAAACGTCTTATTGATTGGACCGCCACTTGTTAAAAAACACTTAAAAATAGTAAAAATAGAACCTAACACTACATATAGAGTTGGGATGACCTACCAGAGTGGGTCTTCTAAACCAAAAGAAGATGGTTTGCTTGTGGGATTTTAAGTGGTGAAATGATTGATTGGGTCCAAAGTCAAAGGTAAAAAGTTCACGTTTGGGGTGCTCAGTCAACCTGGGAAAAGGATGGTTTGTGTGTGTGAGCACTTTAGTGGACAAAGAATGATGGGTCAAAAGTCAAAGAAAGATATAAGCACTTTTGTGTTTCTTTTTAACGGTAAAACAGGAGATATTGTTAAGAAACAGGCCAAACTAGCAAGACCCTAAATCTCCTACAAAAGACACCTAAACTAGCAAGGCCAAACTCGTTCCGATCCATAAAAAGACATCTAAATCTCCTACAAAATCTTGTACGTTCTTTTTATCGCCTTGTTAAAAACTTTATTGATCCTGAAAAGAAAAGATATCAAATCTATCATCATTGGGCCTTCCGCGGACCGAGTCAGGTCCAAACCCACAAAATACATGGGGACCAATTTAAATGATTATGTCACGTGTCACGTGTCCGTGATATGGAATCATTTAAACAATCAGAGTTCAACATGAACTTGACATGACCCAAATGCTTACATCATAGAAATCACAACACACTAACTCACATCTTTCATGAAAAATCAATGGCCACCTTAGGTGAACTCAAACCGAATGTAAGACTCTCTCTAAAATGAAGACTTGCTCACATCTCTCATCATCTAACACATGAAGCCCTAGCCTTCTAGAAGGTATATGTGCGCACGCTCCTCCTAACTAAACGAAACTCTAGTTTTCATGTATTTATAAATACTTTTCTTCTCAATGCTATTACTGTATTTGAATCCTAATCACACAGTCACCTACATACTTTTGTCGCATTAAAAAGCTACAAACTGAGATGACTTAAGATCTGCATTTCAAAGAGCTCTTTCAGAGGGATGATAACCTCCTTTATCAGAACATTATATGTCAAGTCAAAAGATCTTAATCTGAACTAAAAGGTTAAATGGTCAAACACTATGGACAGACGAAAAACACAATTTACTCTGCTTAAAAGTTTCAAAACATATGAAAAAATATTAGTTTGATGACTTTTATACATAAAACCATTCGTATTTATATATAGAAAGTACCAAATTAAAAATTTTAATAAAAAAACGATTTAAGTTTGTTGGTATTGTTGTTATAGAATCTGGGTGTTCCGTAATGAGTATCACTAACATAACGAATGAAATGTATTTAAAGTTTGCTGATTTTTTTAGTTTTTTTTTTTTTTTTTTTTTGTGGGAACATATCTATTGCTTGCAAATACGCATACTTTTAGATAAATAAAAATATATATGGATTTAGAAATTAGAAATGTGAAGATATAAATCCATTGTCACAAACACAAGAATTTAGCTGTCTCCGGCAACGGCCGGCCCGCTAGCGGCTGACTTAGATGCAAGGATCCAACACATAAATTTATCATTAATTAATTAATTAATTTTATATATATATATATATATTTTTAAACCTTAATCTATATAAAATGTTAATAAATGGTTATTAGCTGTGGATTATATATAGGTAGTTATTTTCTCCTCTAATCAGCCAAACGTCAAACAATCATGTCGAGCAAGTGCTCTTCCACTCAGTTAGTCAATCACCTTTCTATATGATTTTAATGGGTAATACGTGTCACACCGATAACAAATTAATATATCTCCAAACAAAATATTACAGATTTAAATCCTATAAGATGAAAGTTGTAGTAGTTTCTTAAAAAAAAACCGTAGGTGGTGTTGTTATATAGAAAAACTATCTATATATCTATTACTAAAGGAATTCAATTTATGGGCATTAAGATGTGTTAAAGAGGCGCCACTTCTCAAATGGTTAATAACTAGAAGTTGCTAGGTCCGTGTTGTTGCGTAGTTTGTTATGTTTTGAATGTCTAGTACATTATCAAATGCGCTTTGCTATGGGGGTTTTATGCGGCGATTAAAAAAAGAGTGGAATTATGTAATGAAAAAAACATATGGAGTTATCATGACTTGGTTATAATCAACTAATAATTTTATTTATAATTTAATTAAAAGAAATTATAGTTTTTATTTAGAAAATTTATAATTTAATTGATTATAGTAAATTAAAAATAATAATTATTAGAAGAATTATTTAACTTTACACTAAAAATAATAAATTATTACATTACAAATTTTTTTACAGGAAATACTTAATTATTACTTGTAAATAAACTAAAATAGTTACTTAATCAGTTATAATAATGTGTTTTTCCTATTTTACCTTAATGTAAAGGATGGCCACTAGGGTAAAATAGTAAATATACATTGTTATATTTTTGTTTATAGATATAACTAAAGACATGATTTTGATACAAGAGTATCCATACGTTATTATACGTGTAGCAAATGAGCAGAGCATGTGTTTGTTTAAACAAACATTTAATCCCAGGATAATTAGTCCACTATCATGTTTAGGGGCTGGTTCGGGTTCGCGAACTGGATAGTGCCATCGAGAAGGCATTGGGTGACAATGATGATCATTATTATTTATTTGTTTCTATTATATGAATTCCTAAATTTGTATAGATTTAATTTTCTAGTTTTTATCCGTTTGTTTCTATAAGTTGGGATTTTTATTTTTATATTATCTTTTACAGTTTTTTTATTTTGAAATAAACCATTGTAAAGCTTAAGCTTTTTACATCGAATCATTCGCTTCATTTGTATACAATCCTTTCATTTTGAGTCATTCGTGTGCATTCAATCTGCATCAAATTTGACTCTTCTAAAAAATCTATTATTTTGTTGCAATATATTTCAATTTTTTAACACCACGCCACTCCGTTAGAATGATACATATATATATTTTTGTATTTGATTTTTTGTTAAAAGATTAGAAAAATTAGTAAAAAAACAGAAAGATAACTATACCATTCAAATTTAACTTGGTTTATCTTTTTTATACATAATTTTTTTTTAAATTTATTTGTTTAAAAACAAGCCGTGTCAATTTCATTTGTTTCACATTTCGTATTTTCTCACTTCTTTTAATATTTTAATTTCGCGTGTTATTCATATAGTTCTACATTTTTTTTTTACAAAATAAGACCCATACGGCTTCAGTCAGAGACCGCAAGCACATTATCTTTTATAACGTTTTATATGTTTCGGTATACACTATATTCAGGAACATGTTTTTCTTGTTAGACTTATCTGGTTTACTATCTACGTTTTGATGTAAATTTTATTTAATACTCATCCATTTACTACCTGCTTTCTAGAGTCATGATATTTCCGTCGTAATTCGCTACCGATAAAAGAACATCTTTTAAAACACACTAACATTTTAAAAATACAAAAAAAGGAAGATGGCTTTTTGAAGAAAAAACATGTGTGCCTAACGCGTTTGAAAAGATCCCAACTGAAAAACCATCGTCAATTTCAGCGACTCAACGATCCTCACTTCCTGCTGGCATCCCTATATTTATTAACATGCAAATGCAAATGGAGAAACTTTCAATCACAGAAAAAGTCCCCTTTTCTTCCAATCGTCTTTTAAATACACCTCGTAAACGAACAGTAAGTCGCAATTTATCGATCATACCCACCAATCATATCGTCTTTCCTTCAAAATTTGCAATCTTTCGGGCTCTGAGTCAACTTAAATCTGTTCAATTTGCTGTCTTGAGTTGTTTCCAGTGATTTTCACAATTGCACACCAACTGTTTGTTTATATGTCTGAAAGAACTGCTTCTTTCAGTTTAAAGAAAAGTGGGTTGTTTGTGAATTAGTTTCTGTAATTAGTCATTTGTTATTGAATATTTCTTATTTCGGGTGGTGAAATCAGATTGAAATTAGATGGGAGATGCATGTGTAGGATCATGTTACTCAAAAGATGGATTCTTTCAATCAGTTTCACATCAGTACTGGTGGTCTCGGTCACCGGAATTGATCGGTTACAAGAATGAAGATTTCAGCAAACCACCAAGATCGATGGACAATGATCATAAATCACCTCCAGAGTTGGTGATCATAGCGAAAAACGACACTAAAGCGCTTCAGCCTATGTTGGATGATCAAGAAATGAACCAAGATTTCAGACAATCGGAAAAGGTTGTGGCGGTTAAACAACAGATTAAACCATCACAAAATGGTAAGAAGCTGAATAACATGAAGAGAATGTTAAGTGCAGGGTTACGAGCTGATTCAGTGTTGAAAACGAAAACCGGGCATTTGAAAGAGTACTATAACTTGGGTCCAAAAATCGGCCATGGTCAATTCGGTACAACTTTTCTTTGCGTGGAGAAAGCTACGGGGAACCATTTCGCCTGCAAATCAATCGCTAAGAGGAAACTGCTAACCGAAGAAGATGTAGAGGATGTTAGGAGGGAAATCGAAATCATGCATCATTTATCTGAAAATCCCAATGTGGTCTCGATTAAAGGAGCTTATGAAGATTCGGTTGCGGTTCATTTGGTTATGGATCTATGTTCTGGAGGTGAACTGTTTGATAGGATTACCAAAAAAGGCCATTATTCGGAAAGAAAAGCAGCCAATCTTGTTAGAACCATTGTTGGTGTGATTGAAGCTTGTCATTCTTTAGGAGTTATGCATCGCGATCTTAAGCCCGAGAATTTTCTTTTTGTTGATGAAGATGAAGATTCGCCTCTTAAAACCATCGATTTTGGCCTATCGGTTTTCTTTAAACCAGGTACCTTTTTTTTGTCTATATTTATAAACTGACTTGTTATTCGATTTGAGTTGATAGATTCTGATCTAAATTTCAGGGGAAACTTTTGTTGATGTGGTTGGAAGTCCATACTATGTTGCACCAGAAGTTTTGTTAAAAAAATATGGTTCAGAAGCAGATATATGGAGTGCTGGTGTGATTCTTTACATTCTTCTTTGTGGGGTGCCTCCATTTTGGGGAGGTGAGTCAAAAATTACTGTAACTAGGTAAAGATGTTATTTTTTTCGCATGGGCCATCATCGTTTACAATCTTTGTTTCGATTACAGAATCTGAGAGTGAAATTTTTGAAGAGGTTTTGAGGGGTAAACTTGATTTTTCTTCTGATCCATGGCCTAGTATTTCTGAAAGTGCTAAAGATTTGGTTAGAAAAATGCTCATTCGAAATCCTAAAAAGCGGATCACGGCTCATGGAGTTCTTTGTAAGTCTAACTTGTTCCATTTTCATCATTTTCTTATTTCATTTAAGGAATGTGTTGAAACTGTTTATAGTGTTGTATGGTGAAACTGATTCTGATTTTTGTCGGGTCCAATAATCAGTTTTGGATATTCATTTTACATGTAAATTTGAGTAATCAGAATTTATCAAACACTCAAACAAATGATCATCCGATTATCACAACTTCAACCACCAAAAGCATGTTATAATTGATTATCTAATTGAACATTTCACATAATTACTTTCAGAAAGCATTGCCAAAAATCCCCTTAATTTTTTTTTTATATATTCGAGCTAGCTTGATATTATATTTCTAATTCCTGTTTTCATCCTGATAGGCCACCCTTGGATCAGTGACAATGGTGTTGCTCCAGACAAACCTCTTGATTCTGCAGTCTTGAGTCGGTTAACTCAGTTTTCTGCCATGAACAAGCTCAAGAAAATGGCTCTCAGGGTACATATTTCAAGCAAAAAAAGCTGAAAACTTCACAATTTCACCACAAAATAACACCTTTAAGCTGACCCGTCTCGCATTTTTCACAGGTCATCGCATCAAAACTCTCAGAAGAAGAAATTGCTGGATTAAAACAAATGTTCAAGATTATAGATACAGACAACAGTGGTTATATCACATTTGATGAACTTAAGGCTGGACTCAAGCGTTTTGGTTCCAATCTTAACGAGTCCGAAATTCATAATCTAATGAAATCTGTAAGTTTTACTTATAATTTTTATTCTATTTTTTTGGTTCCATATCTTTGATTTCTGATAGTTTATGATTAAAATGCAGGCGGATATTGATAATAGTGGTACCATCGACTATGAAGAATTTGTCGCTGCAACTTTACATACGAATAAAGTCGATAGGGAAGATTACCTATTTGCTGCTTTTTCTTATTTTGATAAAGATGATAGTGGTTATATCACCCTTGATGAACTCCAACAAGCCTGCAACGAATTCGGAGTAGATGATGTTCATTTGGAAGAAGTTATAAAAGAAGCAGACCAGAATAATGTAATCTTTCACCACCAATATATTATATATCAATCATATGATTTAGTATTCATTTTTGTGTAAACAGATAAATACTTTTGTTGACTTTTTTTATTAACCTCTTTGTTGACTTTGTATTGTTGACTTGCAGGATGGTCGTATAGATTATAACGAGTTTGTAGCAATGATGCATGATGGACATGAAATGCTGACCAAGAAACAATTGAAAGATGATTTTAGTGTCACGTTAAGGGAATTTGAATCTGTGCCAGTTTGCTGATAAAATTTTGGTTTTATTTTTTTATTTCTCATGTAAATGTGGAGGATTGCACAAATGTTAGATTTCCCCTCTTGAAATGACAAGGATGAAGGACCAAACTAATTCATGGTATAGAATTTTCATGACTAGTATGGTTTTATATGAAGAGAAAGGGTATCGAGTCACGAGTAAATAGTATTTATAGGACGAGCTAAGTATCGTTTTACATGTATGTTATGTCTATTAACAATGTCAAGCAACTCTTGTTAACATATTTATGTTAAGCCTTAAGAGCATTCATATCTCACTCTTTATCTGTATTCATATAATTTTTTATCTTTGTCCATATAATTTAAGTAAAAATCATAATATTTTAAATTTAACTCTCATTTTTAAAAAGCTCCCCCATCTTATTTATCATCTTTATCTTTATATTATTTTTTTAATATTTTTTTCTTTTTCTTCGATTTACAATCTTAACTACTAGTTATTTTGTCTTATTATATTTTTTTCTTTCTAAAATTGATATTTAATAATAATAATCTTTTATAAAATGGGTTCAGATCAAGCAAGATCCGTCTAAAAAATGATCTTTTAGTTTGCGTTAGCATACGTCAACTTAAAAATTAGAACATACAAAACAACGAAAGTTTTCAAAAATTAGCACATGTATGTTTCAGACTTGATTTCTTCCATAATTCTTCTCTGATGCATGTTTCACCCTCAAACTCTTCACCATTTCTGGCCTTCAACAGATCCCAAACTATTGTTGCGATAATTACCCTTAGTGTTTTGCTTAGATTAGTGGCAGGGCCCGAAACAAATCGAGGCTTGGTTATACGCTTGTTCCAACATTGTCGGAGATGTGATGTGGTGTTCAGTCCAGTTGCCAATCAAATCCCATGATATTGTAGCAGTGGTGCAGCCGAAGAGGAAATGATCAGTCGATTCGTTTTCAACCGAACACCAAACGCATGAGGAGCATTTTAAGGTGACATCATGTTTTATGAGCTTAGTTTTGACCGGTATTCTATTTAATACGGCTTTGTAAGCGAAGATATCCACCTAGGAGCCCATTTGACCATTATCTTATCTTATAATCCTAATAAAGCACTAAAATTTTTGCCACATGTTTTCATTTTAGAGTGTCCACATCATCACTGCCACATGTCAAATTCACAATCAATTACAAATTTAGTAAAATCATCAATTAAGACTAATTACCAATTTTGTCCAAATTAAAATTTTATTTTAAATAAATGACAACATTAATGTAGATTTGATAAATTTACTCAATAATTTGAGTCTTTAAAAAAAAAATCAATAATTAGTCAATTATAATTTTTTTAATTTATTAAATCATCATTTATTGTATTATAATGATTTTATGTCAATCATAATTTTTAAATCTCTCTATCATTTTTTTTTATATTTATTTGATATTATGAACCTAAATTCAGCCCGTGTAATACACGGGTTACTAACCTAGTTGTATATATGATAAATCAGCTGAGACTTGTTCTAGCCTTAGGGGAGGCGGTATCGAGTGAAACCGGCACCCGGTTCCAAAGGGAGCCGGGCTGCTCCACCTGGCTCACCATACCATCCCACGCGGTTTGAAGGCCGGCTTCTCCCTCTCCGGTTCCGAGCGGTTTCTTCGAGCCCGGCTAAGCCGGACTCTTTCCCCCTTTTTTTTGTTTTTTTTGTTATTTAACATTTTAATACACACCCAATATACATGTATATATGTTTTATAAACCACACCTCTAAAAATAAAAAAAAGGGAATGCTCGGGAATGAAACAAAACGTTTTATTAAATCACACCTCTAAAATAAATAAATAAAAAAAGAGGGAATGAAACAAAAAACTAATCTTGTGCTCGACCCCGGTTTTTGGAGCTGCATTCGTGTCCGCAGGTAATGAAAGAAAAAAAAAACTATTTTGTTCTCAAACCAATATGGGACAAGGTAATGAAAGAAAAAAAAATAAATTTTTTTAAGTTGTATCGTTTGATCTCTTAATGTTAGTGGTTTTTTTTTTTTAATTCTAAGTATTGTATTAATTCCTAGTATTAAATGTTTGGTTTTTATTAAAAGTTGTTATTTTATTAAGTTGTTTAAATTAAAAAAAAACAAAAAAAAGGTGGAACACGGTTTGGGTTTGAAGCCACACCACCACCATACCATGTGGTGTGGCTTCACATGGTTCCATTTTTATGGAATTTGAGTTGGCGGTTTTCTATTGGTTATTGAACATGGCTTTTGAAGCCACACCACCACCATACCTCCTCCCCTTATATGAATTTTCCTCGTGGAAAAGAGGAGGAGATTGCAAATTTACAACCGAGTCAGGCCCACAATCAGAACCATAAGAGAAAGTGAATAACTCTAGCAAAACTCAGAAAAAAAGTTGTTAAAAAATCCTAAATATTTAACTTACCAACTACCGACACTAAAACCAACGGTCCATATTCTATTATAACTGTAATTTGCAAGCGGTTGTGGATTTGACATAAAATAGGGCGCCCAAGTTGTGACAGCTCATTCGTAGTGGTCGTTGGGGTACAAGGATCCGAGACGTGTGACCAATCACATTCCTCGGTTGTGACACGCTGGCACCATTCCCCCTGCCACGTTCTCCTCTTCGATAAATTTAAATTTCGAACCACAATTCTTCTTCTTCTTCATCTTCATCTTCACTTGCACAGATCACAGATCAGATCATCCTCAGCATCCTTACGTCATCATTCATCGTAAATACTCTCTCCTTCCTTTGATAAACTTGTTGTAGATTTGTTCATTCCTTTTTTGACGGTTTTAACTTCCAATTTTCTGGTTTTTTACGTAGTTTGCACCGTTTCTGATTCCCAATTTGGTGGATCTACGTGCCGAATTTATCATCTGAATGTTTATCTAACTGTTTTACGTATATGTTGATCGAATTTTAGTTCGTTCAGTTTCGATTTTAAAAACCGTATAGTGAGAACTTTATCGTAGCGATCTCAGATTTTGAAATTTTGAAACCCTAGTTCGTTGATTCTTCGATTTAGGGTTTTTTTATGCCATAATAACGTAATTAATCGGATTAAATTGTGGTTTCGAACAGGAATGGAGTCTGGAAATGAGGTTTGTTCAGAACCAGAAACCGCCGTCCATCCTGTCAATGAATCCGTGGCAGATTTTCTAAATTTGAACAAAGTTGATGAAGAAGAAGTTGATTCATCAAGAACAGATAACCCTAAAACCCTAAATCCGATTAAGGTTTCAACCAAAGGGAATACTTTTAAGCACAGTAAATTGGCTAAAAATGGCCCTAATACTTGCACATTTGGGCGAACCACTAGACCGAGCCTGTCGCAAAGTCTATCTTTTCCTGCAAAAACCGGAGCAACCGACCTCATGAAACCGGTTGTGGAACCAACAATATCCTTGTCAGCATCTTCGCGATCACTGGCTGCAAATAGAAGAGGTTTAACTGGATTGAAACCGATCAAAACAGCAGTGAGAGTTAGAGAAGATGATGCCACTAGTTCAACCGCTTCACCGTACTATTCTACTATTCTGATTTCTGAACATTAGGGGTGTGAATTTTTTAAACGAACCAAACCCGCGAATTTGCAGGTTTGGGTTTAGTATAAACGGGTTCGGGTCAGCTTCGGGTGCTTAAAACGTGAACCCGTTTAGCTAAATTAAGATTAAGATTAAAATGATATTATAATTATTATCAAAGTTTAAAATTTAAAAAGAGAAAATTCACATAAGTTTTTATGATTAAAATATAATTATTTTACATATAGTTTAATTTTTGGTATAAAATTATAATTTTAGAGCATTAATATGTTTTTAAAAAATTAAAAAAAAATCGGGTCAAACGGGTCGTGTTCAGTATCAACCCGCTAATATACATGTGTTTGGGTTAACGTGTCTCACATAATTTTCGGGTTCGCATCGTGTTCGGGTTCGTGTCAATTTTCTGGTTCGGGTCGGGTTGACCGCCAACCTGCGAACACTACCCGTTTAGCACCCCTACTGAACATAAACCAAAATAAGTTAATCATACTATGATAGATTGATAGTATGATTCATTGTTTAAATTTTAGTTTATTTCCATTGTTTTACTTGAATAGAAGTACCTCCATCACTCCTGGCGGGCGGCTTAGGAACAGCAGCAGCACTGGTTTTTCTTTCAGGTTGGATGAGCGAGCCGAAAGGCGTAAACTGGTACATTTTTTGAATTTCAATTCTTGATGATCATTGTTTGTTTACATTTAGTTTGTTGATGATATGTGAACAGCAAGATTTATGGACATTTGGTCTTTTTTCACTAGTTTTATTCAAAGATAGAGGAGAAGGTTCAAGCAAAAGAAGTAGAAAAGACTAATTTGCAAGCAAAGTCAAAGGTGTTGTACTTGAAACTCTTTAGAGCATTCATAGCTAGCATCTTTATCCTTATCCTTATAATTTACCTACAAACCCTTATTTCTTAAATCTAACTTCCACTTTATAAAAACCCATATATTAGGTTTTTTATCCTTATCCCTATATAAGGATTGGATAAAAATATGGATTTATTTAGTAGATTGGTAAAATATAAAGATAATTGATAAAGATAAAGATCCTGATGTAATAATAAAAATACAAAAATAGTTAATTTTTAAGAATAAAGATGTGTTAAAAGATCCTATTGTGAATGCTTCTTAGTGAACAAAAGAATATCTTTAATTAGATTCTTATTGTTATGTTTTGAGTTTGTGGGAAATAGGAAAGCCAGGAAGAGGAAATAAAGAAATTGAGAAAGAGTTTGACATTTAAAGCTACACCAATGCCAAGCTTCTACAAAGAACCTCCTCCCAAACCTCAACTCAAGAAGGTATCTTTCTGTTCATGCTACTTTTGGGTGTTTGGATTTGCATCTTCAAAGTGATAAATTGTCAACCTTTTATGACCATATTGACCAACAAAGTCATTAAAATCGTCGTTGACTTAAGTTTTTCAAAGAATCTAATGAGAACAAAAATGTCGCTCTTTTTGGCGTGGGCGTTGATCAAAATTTATTTCTCGATTTTAAGGCCCTGTAGAGGAAATAAATCGTTGCGCCACTTGAGTCAAAAAGGTGTCACGTGGCCAAATCTCATTCGTTAGGTTTCGGTAATATAAAAAGGTTTAACTTTTTCTTTTTTTGCAAAAAGTAAAAAAGTCAATGGTTATTTTGGTAACTTTATCAGTCTTTCAGGCTACTTTCGACATTTTTCGTTATTCTAACTCTAAATAGTAAAAACACATCCAAACATTATCTACTGCAATTTATTCCAAACATCACCTCAAGTGATATTGATATGTTGTGTTAATTGGCTTCTAGATTCAGGGTTTAAGAACTTTTTTTTTTCTATTTTCTGTGTGTGTGTGCAATTACAGATACCTACTACACGTCCCAAATCGCCGAAGCTGGGCAGAACCAAGAGCTCAGTGAGCAAGTCCTCGGAACCAACAGAGATGGCTCATAGCCCACGAGCTGTTAAAGACCAAACCATGTCACCTAGGTTCAAACCCGCGAACCATGACAAAGCTTTCAACCAACACAACAGAAAATCTTTGACCAAAACTTCAGAAGTCAAAACTAAGTCACAGGAAAAGGTCTTGGAACCAGAAGTCAAAGAGGAGAAAGAAAGCCAAGCTCAGGGTGGCAGTCCTCATGAAGTTGAAGGTTGTGCAGAAGTTGATAGGGTGCAAGAAAGCGGGTTTTGTTCGAGTTCCGCCATTCAGGATATGACACCTAAGCGCATTGCTGTTGGAGTTTAAAGTCTGTTTTTACCAAGTGTATGTAACATGATGATGGTTGCTTTTCTTTTGTTGTTTTTGAAGGGTTCTTGTGCAGTGAATTTACTCCCAAAAATGGGTCTGTTGGTTTATTGGATTTAAAGATGTCACTTTGCTTCTACACAACATTTAAGTAAGATCTTCAAATGAACTTTTCTACCCAATAGGAATAAGGTAAAATCATCTTATTATTGAGTTCATCTATAAATATACAAAAATTATAATTTTACCGTTTAATGTAAATAGAACTATTGGCATATATTATACAGATAAATGATTAAATGAGCACTACTTTTTTTATATGAGAACCTATGAAACGAAGGTCAAACGAACTCTGATTAAACTCATTTTGGCAGCTTTGAAACCAATTCGTCGAATCAAATGAGAACTCCTTAATTTATATGAGAACCTATGAAACCGAACTCAGACTAAACTCATTTTAGCAGCTTTGAAACCAACTCATCGAACCCTGAATAGGCATATCTAGGGTTAAGCATTTAGTGTTTGGCTTTAGAGTTTTAAAGTTTAGCTTTTAAAGTTTGATGAATCGGTTCCAACGTTACTGAAATGAAATCAATCTGAGTTCGTATAAGCTCGGTTCTCACGATTCTTACAAAATAAGAGAGTTTTCAGTTGAACCTTGATCTTTATTTCTATTAATTTATTGAACAAAATGTTTTATGCAATTGCACAATAAATAATAATACTTTCCAAAAAAAATCACTTCGGCTGGTAGTAATTACATTCCTCATTGTAACAACACCCAAAAATAATCAACAAAAATGAAGTAAAAGGTAAAAGTAACAACAAGAACTTTCTTGTTCGATGTAAACTGCAGCATCCATCGCTAACCATTTCTTTATCATGCCTACCTGCAACCATGAAAACCTATTTAATTCTATATTTATCATATTTACCTGCTATAAAACATACTTTTAAGAAAGAAACAAACCCAACTGGATGAACATTTTATCACCAAAAAGTAATTTACAGGAATATAAACAGACAATTAACCATATCCGGTAAAATCACTCGTAGCAAACTATCGATAGGGCGGTGAGATGACTGCACAGTGCACACTTTTTCATCTATCCCAAAAGATTGAGAGGCTACGCCCACTCACAACCGTTTTTTAGAGAGATAACAGTGTAAAACAACTTTAATCTTCAAAGTTCAAATATGGTGTACTTTATAAGCAGTATAGATTGGCATGTTAGTCGTTATAAAAAATGTAATACATTTCACCAGTATGACTTAGAATGTAAATCTAACCAAACTTTTATACGTAAATTTGTGTTCTTGTATCCACTTTTGCACATAGGGGTGTGCATGGTCCGTTTCTGTCTAATTTGTTAAAAATTCTTGGTTGGGTCAGCCAGCCCGACCCATTTTGACGGTTTAGCAGTTTTTAACCCAATTTTATTATTGTTTATCAAAAACGTAATTTTGTATTAAAATTGTAAAATACAATAAAGGAAAATTGGAATTAAATAATCCAAGTTATTGGGTATTGGCGGATAATAATCCGAGTTCCAATATTGGCCTACAATAATCCCAATTATTTGGGTCTTGGAATTCATTGGACCGCCATTAATTTTTCACTAACTCCGTTAGTTGTGTGCTGAAGTGGCACATGCCACGTCAGCAAGTATGATGCCACATCACCTGCCACGTCAGCAAGTATAATGCCACATCACCTGCCACGTCAGCAAGTACTAGCGGAGTTAGTGAAAAATTAACGGCGGCCCAATGAATTCCAAGACCCAAATAATTGGGATTATTGTAGGCCAATATTGGAACTCGGATTATTATCCGCCAATACCCAATAACTTGGATTATTTAATTCCAATTTTCCTACAATAAAAGACGTTCATGAATCTTTAATCCTAATAAAGCAATAAAAATGGTTGTCACATGGCCATTTTCTAGGGGTTCCACATCATCATGTCCACATGTCATCACTAGATTAAATCAATATATAAATTTTAAAATAAATTCAATATATTATTTCAACTTTCCAAATATAAAATTGAACCTTACATTTAATAAAATTTAAATTTCTAATTAATGTAATTAAACTTCAAATCTTTTAAAATTTCTAAACTTAAATTTTGAAATCTCTCATATTTTTTTTCATTTATTTCATTTTATATATCAAAATTCAACCCGTATATTTTACGGGTTACTAACCTAGTATAATATATATAGATAACTGTATATTCTCAAAATGAGACTAAAAATGATAATAAATGTTTGATGGCCGTTTCGTTTCACAAACCTTGTTCTAACCGTAAACCAAACCATAAAACCTTCAACCAAAGTACCAAACCGTATACATTTCAAATTGACCAGACCAGACCAGACACAACTTTCTTCCGTTTGAAAGGTTTGGTTGCTTTCAAAGGTTTATGAACATCACTACCTTATATCTACTTTTTGTACATCTTTATTATCTTAAGAGCTCAGACATGTTTGTAAACTGTAAGACATGTTGATAATACGCGAAGATGAAACAGATTCACAGATACCCGAAGTAATTTCACGTGCCTTAAGACCATACATAACGGGTGAGTGATAGTGATAAAAAAGATGGTGTCACAAAGACGCCAAGTAGGCAACGGTTCTTATCATATTCATGGTATTGACATATGTCATTTTCTTGATTTTCACTATTTAGAATGGAAAATGCTCACCTTTGAATATGCAGTTCTGGCAGTTCTTCTTCCTTTCATATGCATTTGCTTGCAACTTTATAAAATATATTTATACATCAATAACATCTTGTAGATTCAGAATGTTGCCCAAATGCTCCAAGAATTGAACATGCCACTTCCAATAACTTCCCTGCATTTGCAAGCAATCAAATACAGTTATATAAAGTTGGTTCACACACAATAAATCCCCAAATCACTTGTACAAGTAACAATGTTAGACTACTTAGAGAGCACTTATTGAAATAATGGCAATACCAAAACTTCTTAGTCAAAGGGTAATCAAAAGATTATCGTCTCTATCAACTAAAAAGACTTCTTAGTCAAGGGTAATCAAAAGGAAAAGATTATCTTCTCTATCGACTACAGGTAAGGGGTCCAACTTATAATTTTTCTTAAATCAATATACTTTCTTATTTTTCATGAAGCGGTCTTTCAACCTAATTTTGCTATATTAAAGTCCCTTAACTTAAAAAAGTTACAATATAAACTATAAAGTGACTAAAATAATGTTTTTACATTAAAACCCTTAAATTTGTCTAAGATATACCTACTTTGCAAATAAACTTAAATAATGACTTTGTTAAAATAAGATTGTATAAAATGTTGAGTAAAAATTAGTTTGCTAACATTTTTGTATATCATTCTTAATATTTAAAAACTTCTTAGTCGAAGGGTAATCAAAAGATTACCTTCTCTATCGACTATAGCTAAGGGGTCCAACTTATAATTCTCTTAAAATCAATATACTTTCTTATTGTTCATGAAGCAGTCTTTCAACCTAATTTGATATATTAATGCCCTTAACAAAAAATAATTACAATATAAACTATAGTCGCTAAATAATGTTTTTACATTAAAATCCTTAAATTTGTCCAAAATACAACGACTTTGAAAGTAAATTTAAATAATGACTGTTAAAATAAAATTGTATAAAATGTTGAGTGCCGTTTGGTCAAAGTTTGAGCAATTTATTTAATAGTTAATCAACTCAAAGGTAACATGTATGTTAAACAAGTTAAATACTTTAATGTGCAAAAAATTAGTTTGCTAACATTTTTGGATATCATTCTCAATATTTTTAAACTTCTTAGTCAAAGAGTAATCAAAAGTTTATCTTCTCTAACGACTACACCTAAGGGGTCCAACTTATAATTTTCTTAAAATCAATATACTTTCTTATCTTTCATGAAGCAATCTTTCAACCTAATTTGTCTCAAATACACCTACTTTGAAAATAAATTTAACACTAAAATCCTTAAATTTGTCTCAAATACACCTACTTTGAAAATAAATTTAACAGACTTTGTTAAAATAAGATTGTATAAAATGTTGAGTGCCATCTGGTCAAAGTTTGAGCAATTTATTTAATAGTTTAACAGTTCAGCAGTAACATGTATGTTAAACAAGTTTAAATACTTTAATATGCAAAAAACTAATTTGTTAACATTTTTGTATATCATTCTTAATATTTTTAAACTTCTTAGCCGCAGGGTAATCAAAAGATTATCTTCTCTATCGACTACAGCCAAGGGATCCAACTTATAATTTTCTTAAAATCAATCTACTTTCTTATTTTTCAAGAAGCAGTCTTTCAACCTAATTTTGATATATTAAAGCCCCTTAACTTAAAAAGGTTACAATATAAACTATAAAGTCACTAAAATAATGTTTTCACACTAAAATCCTTATATTTGTTAATATAAGATGGTATAAAATGTTGAGTGTCATTTGGTCAAAGTTTGAGCAATTTAATAGTTTAACAGTTCACAAGTAACATGTATGTTAAACAAGCTAAAGTTCTTTAATATGCAAAAAATTAGTTTGCTAACATTTTTGTATATCATTTTTAACATTTCCTGAAAAGTAATGTACTAGCTAAATAGCATAATAAGAACTAAGAATAGTGACAACTAATGTTTAAAGTGCAAGTATCAGTGCACATGGTACAACATGGTGAAGCATGAATACAGGTTGTTGTCAAAAGAGATAGGTGGATTGTCCCTAGTGCATTAAAAGTTGTAACTTGGAAAATAATTAGTAAAAATTAGACAGATTTATAACACTTTTAATTTTTAACACACCTCTGTTTTGCTTAACCACAAGCTTCTCCGGCGCCGGCGGAGCATCCTTTCCGGCCGGCTTCTCCGCCACCTGCTCCACCGGAAACAAAACCCCATCAATCCCCTGCACCGAAATCCTCCCATCAGTGTATATATCCGGGTCAAACAAATACCCGGACTCCTCCCCCGACCCGAACTTCACCGACCCGTCCGCCTCCTCCGCCACCACCTTATGCGGCAGCCGTAACGTATCATACTGCACCTTCCCGAACCGCCGGACGGAATTATACATACTCTCCTCCGTTTGATACTCCGGTATCAAATGATAATAAATTATCCGCTCCGGCGCGCCGGGATCCGATAACTGCTCCGTCGTTAACTTAGCCATGGCTTCATCGTTCGGCGCTAACACCGTTAAAACATAACCCTCGGACACCAGCTTCCCCATCTCCGTCGCTAACGCCGTTAAGTTCACCAGAATATCCGCCAGCTCGTTGTACCCGCCGTAATGGACTAGGGTTTGGATGAAGTCCTTCACCTGGCTCTCGCCGTCGAAGTGGCGCCGCGCCCCGCCGGGACCCGGCGCCGGCGCCGGAGCCAGCGACGGCCCCGGTGCCATCGCGGAGGAGATTGGTAGCGCCGGTGGAGAACCGGCGGGGACCGGAGCCGCCGGTTTTTTTTTCCGAATCGGATTATCCATATCCGGAGCTCCTTCGGGCATAACCGCGGAAATCGAAGTTAAACTTCTTCTCCGGTTAAACTCCTCCTGCACTAATCGGGGCACCAGTAACTGCTCAATCCCGTGGATTAACCCGTCGTGCCTGATGACGTCATCGGGTCGGGTCACTTTACTTAATCCACCTACAACTTTCTCACCGGATTTTCTCCCGGTCAGTTCTAACCGATTGTCGTTTTCGTCTACACAGAGCGTCTCATAGTGACCGGATCCGGAGTCACTTCCACGGGCCATTCCTCCGACCCGACCCGGTACGGGATGACGTGAAACAGGAGCAGGTTTTGCAGCGATTTCAGATTCCTCGGTTCGAGTAGGAACCGTTTGAAGTCCGGATCTAGTCGTCTCTCTAGCGCTTCGTTATTCGGTGCGAAAATGGTGATATTGTGATGAGAAACTGCTTCTTCTAGGGTTTGTAACAGTAGAGCTTTCTCGATGAGCTCAGATAGCTCAGTGTAGTGCGAATCAAGCAGCGCCACTAGAACGGAGTTGGAACTGATCTGTGCCGCCGCGTTAACGGCCGCCGGAGGTATGAGGTTGAATATGAAGAATAAGATCCCCAATGCACCATAGATCTGAGAATCCATGGTCCTCTAAATCTAAATCAAAATCAGAATCAGAAAGGATTTAAGATTGAAAACAGCTTTCAGATTGGAGGAAATGTGGATTTACTGCTTCTGCTTCTGTTGAGGTTTTGTTTTCTCTCTCTAGAAAAGAGTTTCTCTCTCTAGGTTATGGCGGAGTGAAGAAGGAAGGAAGACACACAGGTGGTAGAGAGAGAGAGAGGGAGAGAGAAGAAGATGAAACGGCAAGAGATAGTGTCGTTTTGGGGACAGAGGCCCGTGAACAAATAACATGTCATGGGGTTCCAAGGCATATACTGACTCTCCACTTGTACATGTTACATTAAAACGTGAAGAAATTAAATATATGGAAAATAGTTTTTAAAAATTTTACTTGATGAAATTAATAAAAATATATTTAGTTTTTAATGTATTTTCTTGGTAAATAAGTATTTATCTCAGGTTATGTATATTCTTGTTACACATGATTCAAAGCAGCAAAGAGACGTTAAAGATTATTTAAAATGTATTTATTAAAACTTTGGTTAGGGTTTAAGCAACTTTCATAAATAAAGGTTGATGGTTAATGACATTAATTGATAGGAATATTGTTAGTGGTAGTCTGGTGAATTCTTTTAGAAGAGATAGTCGGTTCGAGCTTAGATGGTTTATGGAAAAACTCAACATACTTTTCTTGTAGATAGTGACGAAGAATAAACATTTATATAAGGGGAGTTGAAAGTCAATACGTATAAAATTTACACTTGTGAGGGAAAAAACGAGAGGGCCGACTCAATACGTATAAAATTTCCGGATGAAATACGTGTAAATTTACACTTTTGAGCATAAAACGGGAGGGATCCCAAACAAAGTGGATAACGACTTTAACGTGCTCTGTATGTTAATGTTAAACCAGATTGTCGTCCAAGTAAACCTTCAATACATTATCACAAAAGACTATGGTAGCTTTCCGCGAATAAAAATTCAACTTGAGTAATAAGTTTTGTAACCATGAAGCCTCGGCCACAACATTAGCAACCTCACAGTATTCAACCTCTGCACTTGAAAGGAGATGAGATTATCTCCTGAAAAACACGCAATAGCCTGATGTGTAGTTGTCTCTTACATGACCAGGAGATTGAGATTATTCCCTAGAAACACACAATAGCCTAATGTGTAGTGTCTCAAATCCGATAAATACCAAAAAAAAAAGACAAAACAAAAAAATAATAATAATAAATTATAACCTAACGAGGATTCAAACCCAGCCCATAGTTCATGCTTGGCATCAGGACCATACCTCATACTTGGCAATTGGCATCAATAATTGAACTTGTATTTATTAACCTTAATGATTTTTATCTCCAACTCATTGTCTTCACCATATATTCTTTCACTGGAACTAAGGGTATGTGTAGTGGTTGTGTGTTTTCAAGCTTTTTATATGGGCGTAATCCGCCATGTGGCATCCTACATGGCATGGGGGCTTGAAAGTAAAAGAGGTGTAGTGATATAAAGCCTATTTCAAGCCCCAACATCATACACAACCCACACAATCACCCTCCTTTCCGGCATGAAACATCTGGCGCATCCCCCTCATTTTTCCTCTTTAGCGCCCCACCATAATGGTGGGGGCATGACCGGGGCGTTATAGGGGCGCGAAAGGGGTTTTCAAGCCCCATTACGGATAGCCTAATACATTTTAAGATTAAGTAATTATTTTTTTTAAATAAACACATTTGAAGTACTTTAATGAGGTTAGACATTTTTAACGGTGGTTTAGTGTGTAGAGCGTGGGGTATGGTCATTCGAGTGCGAGGGAAAACTAATATCACATAGGCGTTACTCCACTCACCTCCATCAGAATCAAACGTATATTTTTTTAGTGTGAATGGGTTTCTTTTTAATTTAATTAATGCAAATTTTCTTTATCTTTTTTTTTTTACTTTTTTTACCATTACCAACTGTTCAATTCAAAATCTCTGTACTTTTGAGCACTGACAACGCTCATGGTTGCATCTTCACACGACCCTTCACGCCCCCTCGGTGCCGTGTTTCATTTGACGTGAGAGGGTTCATGTCACCTCTCACGTAGACCATGCCCTTAGTTGGTTATAAGGCAACTCTAGGAAAGATGATAGTCTCTTTCTTTCAAGGTTAGAAACCTTTTCTAGTCTAAGTTACCTTTAGGTGTTTTCATTAGTACTAGACTTACCGTCTTAGCCTACTTTATATTATTTGTGTTTTGTATCTTTCTATGATATGAACTTTCAAGTTGTATCTGTATGTTGTGGTTCGTGACATTGTCCTAGTTTCTTTACAACCACATATACTATTCCCTAAAATAATAATAATAATAATAATAATAATAATAATAATAATAATAATAAATGTTTTTTAAGCTGAGTGTCAATTTGAAAACAGTCTCTTTATCTTATAAGAAAGAGGTAAAGGTTATCTCGGCTTCACCCTCTTAACCCTATCTTATGTAAGATTTGCTAGTTATTTAAAAAAAAATTTCCCATCTTGAATAAACATTCTCAAAACTATGAATAAAGTACACACATTATTCTAATAGAATCTGAAAATAAACCTTGAAATCCAACCAAAACGCAATAACAAACAACAGGGTGTCTTGACAAGTAGATATTTTTTCCATAACTTAAAGCAAACCTTGTAAGTTTTGTCGGGCTATACTGCTATCAGTATAGCCCGACAAAACTAATGGTTATATAGTTTATAAACGATAAAATAACAATAAAGGATGTCCAGCTCTGATCGACGGTACTGAACCCGTGTTAAAATACCAACTGACTTGATGTAATCTGGAAATGTGTTTCAAACAATCTGCAAAAACAAATATAAGGTAAGAATAAAATCAACAAAAACACACCATGATAAAAAAAACTAATAGCGACCCACCGACCCGTTTGACTACAAAAGCCAGAATGCATATATAAACGAGAAACACAGAGACCATTATCAGCATTCTAGAGATGCTCTGCTTAGATTAACAAGACGTGTTTGGACCCGTGTTTTGTTGTTGTCTAAAGTTTTAGAAATAACAAACAAACACAGCAAAAAACCAATAAAAAAGTAGGGCTTTTGGGGGCTGAGATAAAGAACCTGCTTCTAAAAACTATAGACAAATGACCAAAAAGGAGATCATTATAAAAAAAAACATTGATTGTCCAAAACTTATCATGCAATCTTTAACTAATTAGATGTAAAAAAAAAACAGAATGTGTAACACTAAGAATTGATTATTGTGAGCTAGAGTCGCGATAATCAATTCCAAAGCCAACGCGCAGAACCCAAAAACGCAGGATTTTCTGCATCAGAGGATGAAGAATCGCAAACATAAGAATTATGTTTGACCATGCGACTAAAAAGTCAAACGACATAGCAAAAACATAATGCTGACCTTTAGCGGCAAGTGCCCGCAGAAGATTTTATTGCTCAAACGTTTATACCAGCTGTCTCGACACAATTATGGTTACTTTCTCTTGCATCTGAAACCCGTTGGACTAAATTACTCGATGATGAATCATGATCTTGTCTATTATTCTCTCTCATTTCAAGGTGTTCAATCATGGCAGAAATGTTATCGATTCCATCACTATCGTCTCTCCTTACTTCTGAACCAATATTTGACATGGAAGAACTTCGGTTAAAAAGTTTATCTTTCCACCCTCTTGTACTCTTGGAAAGTGATTCTTTATATCTTAAAAAAAAAATGAACTTATGTCAGAATTCGGATATGGATTCAAATGAAACGGATTAACGAAATACCTTGTTGAAAAAGCACTGAATCTTGATTTCCATGTTTCTGATGGTCCGGCTTCTTGATCGGGCAGGGAAGACATACTACTCGAACTTCTGTACATAAAAGTAACATAATTTAAAATTTGGTAGAGGTGCAAACAAGTCAAGCCGCTCGTGAGCTACTCGAGATTGGCTCGCTAAAAGCTTGAATCAAGCTGAGCTTTAACGAGCCCGAGCCTTACTTATCAAGCTCAAGTAGACTTGGGAGCCTAAATGAGCAATAGTTTATATAATTTTTATGATAAAAATTACTAAATAATATATATTTTGTTATATGTAAAGAATCTAGTTATAAATATAGATATAGGGGGAGGTTCATTTGAGAACATTTGATTTTGAGAACTTTTGCGAACCAATCTGAACCACTAATTATATATAAGGAAAACCCCGTCCATGAAGAGTGCCCCCCCCCCCCCCCCTGAAATTAGTCGCTGAGATTGGTTCTCAAAAGTTCTCAAAATGAAATGGTTTTCAATTTAACCTAACTCTCTAGATATATAACAACCATAGCCAACGAATCTTGCAAATATAGATATAAAAAATAATAAATGTATATAAACCAGGTAACAAAATAACTATTAAAAAATAAACGAGCCTTAGCTCGAGCTTGAAAAACTACTCATATTTCGAGTCCGAGTTTTAGGTAAAGAGCTCAAAGCGAGCTGAGCTTGAGCTCTAGTAACTTAAACAAGCTGAGCTCGAGCTTAAACGAGCTCCGGCTCAGCTCGTTTACTCCCCCCTAATTTTGATAGTACAAGAATGCACCAAGTTATAATATATGGTTAAATTAATGGTGTTATCCTGTTAATTTATTGGTTAGTTTGATGATATTATAGAATTACCAAAACCTGTTATCCCTTTTGTAATGTTGGAAATTTAAAGCATGTATAAACCATAAAAGTAATACCTACAAGAACTGAAGCAATTGTTAATACCTATGAATAACTGAGGTCCCATGTTGACTATTTGACCCGTTAGCCGTTCCAGATGTGGTCATATGTTGGACCGTTGCACCCCCACGAGCTGTGGATAAGGCTGACGGCCTAGCAGAGTCAACAGCAGCCGGTTCAGCTTGCTGCTGAACTGGACCACCAGAATCTGAAATAGTGGCACCTGAAGGTCCATTAGGATCAGCCGAAAACACCAAGAACTGCGGACGGTTATGACCCTGACCCGTTGATCCCCGGTTCCTTAAACCCTCCCTTCGACCCATATGGTGGCGGGTCCTCCCCATGGCAGCTGCAGCAGCCAGATGTTGGATGATTCGGTCCTCAAGTTCACTACCATTTACACCAACTGGCAACTGAAACGAAAAGTCAAAGTCAACGTTTAACTATTAAACGACAACATTTATAGTTGAGTAAACTTCGTTTTTGGTCCTTGACATTTGCTCCATTTATCCCTTTTAGTCCAAAGTTTTAAAAAATCTGGCTTTGGTGCCTCACATTTCATTTTTGTTTAAATTTTGGTCCAAAATTTAAAATCCGTTTAAAAGAACTGTTAGTTAACCCCACCTGAGGGGTATTTTAGTCATTTAATTTAACTCTTCGTCCAAGTATAAAAGGATCTTCGTTTATTTTGAACTAAAATATCCCTCAGGTGGGGTTAACTAACGGTTCTTAAACGGATTTAATTTTGGATCAAAATTGATAAAGAAATGAAATGTGAGGCGCCAAAATCAGATTTTTGAAAACTTTGGACTAAAAGGGATAAAAGGAGCAAACGTCAAGGACCAAAAACGAAGTTTACTCTTTATCATTTATAGGAGTGACATACATGTTGTAACTCAAAATCGCCAAGAGTCGGGTGACGAAATAATGTGGAATTTCTTGACGGGTTGAACCTGACCCGTCTCTCATGTTCAACCGCCTCCAGTAACTCTTGACTGCAAATGTTACACGCATTAGCACACCAAAACACACACAAAAACACAACTTGAAAAGCTAATGAAAGATAAAAACATGTCACCTGGAAGGATCTTTTAAGCTAATGGCTTGCCAACACATAGGACAATTAGAGCTTCTTTGACACCTATTACGAAAAAAACTTATCAATATAGTCACATTTGGAGCGGTTTTCGATCTGATTTTTCAAAGAGTGTATTATAATTTATACCATTCAAGAATGCATTGAAGATGGAACTCATGCTTGCAGCTAGTGACCTAAATTACATATACTAACATGAATTATGTATTCATAACATCATTTTGATTGATATATATACAGAGAAAGAATGAAATTAATACAGTTTTTGGATCGTTATCGCAGAAAGCTTCGAGGCAAATGCTACAAGAATCCTCACAAGCTTCTTGAATCCCTCCTTCCACAAAAGCTGCAGGTGAAGTCAGATGACTCTCATTCTTTTTCTCTTCCATTTTTGGAACCTAAAAAGCCATAAAATCCAATCAAATTGTTAAAGAAAAACAAAAACTTAATGCTAAGAATTAATATAAATCCATAAAGGAATACAAAAGTTTCAGTATAAACCCTTAAATTCATCAATTATGGGCAAACCTGCCTCTATCTCATATTCTCATCAGATAAAAAAACATTCAACCCCATGCTCTAATTCATATCATTAAGTGTGTGAAAAAACACCAGAAAACTAACAATGATTGCAGAACAAATGATCTCATAAAAATTGGTTTTAACCTAATTGATCATAATAATCACATACAACAATGATAGCAAACACCCAAATGAAGAACAAATGTAAAACAAGAAAACCCTTGAAGAGAAAGAGCTAAAGGTTAAAGATTTTCATGGTCAAACAAAATTATATGAATAATTCTTAAAAAAAACCCAAATATCATATGAATCCAG
Organism: Deinandra increscens subsp. villosa; assembly: GCA_039602395.1. Lineage (NCBI taxonomy): Eukaryota > Viridiplantae > Streptophyta > Magnoliopsida > Asterales > Asteraceae > Deinandra > Deinandra increscens. Next base: position 113,166,872 of record JBCNJP010000010.1, read on the forward strand.
CAGAGTAATTTATGTGGGGATTGTGAATTTACCTCCATGGGAATAGAGAAAAGATATTGATCAAGAACCCTAAAAACTTTGGCTTGAAATAAAGATCAGAATTTATGATTTGCCTGTTAGGAAAACAATATTTGTGGAACCCATCAAAGGTTTGATGGAAGAAACAGAGGGGGGATGAAGATGGGGAATGGAAGTACAACTTTACCTTTTGATTTTTTCAATACCATACGTCCACTTTCTTTTAAAGCATATAATAATTAAAAATTAGGATTGTTTAAATATCTAAATACATTTAGTAACTATCCATAATTGTCAATACGAGACTAACCCGCTTGGTAGAGTTTTTTTCCATTAGTTGGAAATTTCAGGTTTAAAATCGAGACATCATTGTAACTGGTGTAATTTACTTTGTGAAGTAATTTAAAAGTATGTTAAAATTTGCTACTTAAAAAAAGGTATTCATAATGATATGTAAAGTATTCACTAAAATTTAACTAAAAATCATTATTGTTTTTCTACTTTTCAATTAAATAATACATTTTATACATTTATCATTACCATTTTCTCTATTTTTAGTCACGACCGATCACTTTAAAAAAGTCTTAAAAAATACTATAGGAAATCTACAGTGTTTCCTCAGATATAGGGATGACACTAACTTTTTCTTCTCATCCACTCACAGCAAACCCCAAATTTTAAGGACTCCACTTATACAAATATAGGAAAGCTTGCTATGAATGCTCACAACTTGTTCTCTCATCCTCATCCTAATAATTTAACTAAAAACTCTATTTTCGAAATTTAAGTATCACTTTCTAAAATCCTCGACATTTCATTCCCCATATCCATCTCCATTTAATTAAATACTACTTCTTAACATCTAAGAAAAAACTTTGTAATTTGAACAAACTTGAAAGTTTGTTACTAATCTACAAAGCTTTCCCTCTAAAAAACACTTTATACAATAGTAAACAAGTTTCAAATTTTCCAGTAAAAACGACATAAGAGTAAAAACGACATAAGAGTGGTTAAATTTGCATTGCATAAATAATGACAGTAATCTTTTAGGTTGTAAACTAAGTTTTTCATCTATTAAAGAAAATTTTTAATATAAAATCGTTTTATCATATTTTTATATGTTTAAAATAAACGTGTGGTTGCTTCTTCTTCTTGTGATAATGAGTGGGTTGTATTAATGTGATTATATGGTGGTTGAAAAATGATAAGTCAATGAAAATCAAATGTGGGTGCCAACAGAAAGAGGATCAATATTCTTATACTCAACAATCATAATAATAATTGTGAATATGTTATTTTCTTGCAATTATTTGTGTTTTGACCAACTTTCATATCAAATAGGTTCACCTATAGTTATATAACTTGTGAAATTATATCATACTATCATACGATGAAAAATTGGCTATATTAACAGCATAGCATTATTGGTTATGTGTCTTGCACATTTCCATACGAGAGGTTGTGACTTTACGAGCATCCATGTCATATGTCATACGGGTCTATAACGTTATAACCTTCATGTGATCCATATAACATGGATGAAGCCCATTTTTATACGATTTATATAACGTTATTGATGTCTTATAAGTTCTTCTATAAGGCAACATAAGCTTGTATGTGGAGCTGAAATAGAGGAGGGTTAATAGGTTTTTGTGTCTTCATCAAAATTTGTCAAATATCTATACATAAAAACTGAGTTTTGTTTCTAAAAGTCTATGACTTGGACTCGTTAGTCATAGTCGATAGAAAATAGAATTTTACGACTCGAACCGGGCCTAAAAATTAATATAGAAGCCCATTGGCACTAATAATTAATGATTATGAGTTAAAAAGCAATTGGGCCCATAAACCATATATGTATGTAGCTAGTCTTTCGATTAATTTGCTATGCCATTTTCTTATGGAATTTATTAAATTATTTGTTAAATATTTATTCTAACGTTTTGCTATTGATTTTGCTACGGAATCTTTAGAAATAAAATTTATATATTCATTTTCTTGATTTGCTATGGATTTTTCTACATATTAAAAAAAAAGAAATTAATTTTTTATATTTATTTTTTTCATTTTGCTACGAAGTTTGCTATGAATTTCGTTTATGATTAAAATATTTGTTACTAAACAGTAGCAAGTTGTGTTCATATTTAATCCATAACTAATGACTTCCACCATAATCTAGGACCGTGGGTCTCTTTTTATACCTTTCACCGGGTCGGTAACTACTGACTGATCTTAGTTGTTCGTTGGTAAATAAGAATTGACTCAAATTAAGAACCGGGATAGAATTGTTTTGCGGCTGTAATTGGACCCGGTTTTCTTAGCGATACCGAGTCGATTGATCACGACCTTGTTGGGTTCGAAATGGTCCTTTGTCAAACAACTTTTTGCTGACCAAAACAAACATAAGTGGTAATAATTTTATACTACTCACCCAAGCTGCCAAGCTAATTTCTAGTATATATGGTAACTTGATATTCGTTAGCGATCTACATATTATTTGGACACATTATTATTATTATGAATAAATGTCAGATAGTTCAAATAGTATGATCTAAATTGATTTTCAATGATAGTCTTAGGATCTTCATACTACACATGGAGGGAAGCAAAAGAAATTATTAGTAGATTAAATTAATTAAACTGGAAGCCAATGAATAAAAGCAAAGCTATATGTGCTAGGTGGATCAATTGGGCTTGTGACTAGGATAAGATGATCCATCACAAATAAATTATGGTGGGCTCATTTTTATTGGGCCGGGTCCGTGGGGCACAAGGTTTCGAAGAAGCCACTTCGGGTATTTTGGCTGGAACAAGAATCAGTAAAGGGTGGCTGACACTTTTGACCGGAGATTGAAACAACTAATCAAGGGAAGTTTTGGTACAGATTAATCTGTTGAATAACTTGAGTATTTTGAAATTTTTAAACATTATGAGATTTGTTCGTCATAATTATCGTCTAAACCCTTTGTGATCTTCTCCGGGTTTAGGGTTTGTTTGAGATACAATGGTTTTCTAGTTTATTTGGATAATTGGGATTGGATTGTTAACTTGTTAAGTTTAGATCCGTTTGATTGTGGTTTTTCATTTAAAATAATATTCGGTTGTTTTGTTTATAATTTAACTGAATTGTGTGGTGGTGTGCTAACAGAACCACTTAAGTTCCAGTACGTCCACATCCATCACTTGATTAATCAATCATACACGTAGTCACTCCTAATGGCTTCCCGCTAGGTTAACTAGAATCAATTGTTTTTCATAAAACCTGAACCTGGAGAAGATTACCGTGTTTATAATTATTTACAAGTCAAAAACAACTTTTACATTTATTAGCTTTTTAGTTTTTATTTGGTTAAACAATCAAATATAACCTATAACACTGATCACATGCTTTCATGGATACGATACTCGACTTACCTAACTATCTAGGTTAATTATATTTTTTGCATCACCCCAACAACCGGTCATCAAAATGATGATGTCATTGTCAGTGAACTAGTACGCTTAGTGTTATATTGTTTTTTGTTTATTATATGTTTTAGTTTGCCTTAAACTAAAAAAAAAGTTCCAAAAATATATTTCTTCCTCTTTCTTTTTTTATTTTACCAGCCATTACCTTTTTTACTGCAAAGTCAAACTTGTTGATCAAGTCATATCCATAACCTATTCAAGATAATATGGGTGAACCAACTTACGTAACCCAGCCGGCATTTTATCATGCATCAACTTTATATATACATATATAAATAAATAACACAAAAGACTTTTTCAAGCTGACCAGGCTAGCCATGACTCATGGCTCTGGCTTCTTCAAACCCATAACTTCCACAATTAACTACCATATATATACAACCAACTGCTAGCTCCATCATCACTAGAGACTCTCAAAACTCAACAACATCTAAGAATATCGATCGATAAACGATAAACGATAAACGACATCGAACATGACTACCACAGCGCAGTTGCAAGGCCCGAAGCCCTCGCCTTTGGCGATAAACAAGAACTCCTCAAAGATTTTCAAGAAAAGTAACATCAATAACCGAAATCATGAGCATAAGGAAGTCATGAATAAAGGAGGAGGAAGAGGAGGAGGAGGGTGTTATAAATCTCCGGTGATTATTTATCTCAAATCACCGGAGGTTGTTCATGTGCACCCGAGTGAGTTTATGACCACGGTTCAACGACTCACTGGGAAACGAAGTGACAATAATTAACGACATAGATTCCCTAAAGTTTGATTAGGATGGGTGGTTCGTTGTGATCAAATGCACGAAATGATTCGATATGATTATGTTTCAAAGGGGTAAAGGAAACATGTGTATATGTTTTGAACTAGATGCATGGATATTAATGGATTTACCCTTGAGATATGTCGTTATCAAGTAACTTGTGATTTTGATGTTTTATGTTAATTAAGGTTTGAGATGAGATTATTGTATATATATATGTATTGGTAGTTAGTTGTGATTTATTGGAACATAATTGTTTTTGATCGAGAAGTAACAGAACTCGGTTTTTGGTAAAAAAATCGGTTGTATAAAAGAACTCGGTTTTTAGTAAAAAGTTGGTTCTATCAAATAATAGAACCCACTAAAAAGAACAAACCAATATCTTTGTCATTATATAATCACTTTTTATAACATTTAATAAGTTCTAATTAGCAAAAATTTTATCATCTTGGTCTTTTAATTAAAGGAGTTATAACACACGTCATTTATAATACTCGTAAATTACAACTCCATAAAATAAATAAACAAAACAAAAAAAAATAAAATGGATTTAAATGTAGATCTCCTGGATAAGCAAAATCCTTTACCCAAGATTATAAATATGAGTATTTATATGTTTACATGGACATATTTATACGAATATAAAAGCAATGTTTTAAAAACCGGTTTTTTAGTTGAACCGGAAAACTTTCCGGGGTCGGTTCGACCGTTCGGACCGGTTATGTCAAAAAAACCAGGGATTAAAAAACCGGTATGATGACCGGTTGGCGGTTAAACCAGTTGAACCGGACCGGTTGAACCGGTTTTTAAAACATTGTATAAAAGTGTTTCTCATTTAAATTAAAAAAAATAATAGTGCTGGGTTTTGTGCAAAGGTATAAATTTTATACTTTATGATAAAAGTTTTAGTTATTGCTTTGTTTCATTTTCTTTTACAAAATAATATATTACTTTTACTCTTTTGAACATAAGCAAAACAGCAATATAATATTTAAACTTCCTTAATATTCAAATATTTGAATTTGAATGGTAAAACAACGACAAGAATTTGATACCGCTTTAGCGTCCAAAAACAAACACAAACAAATAACTTTTTTTTTAAGCAAACGACCCTAAGAACTTGAGCTAGTAAGAAAATATATAACACTTAAAAGTTTATAAGAAAGATAGAAAACAAAGAGACCAAAACTACGCTCCTAATTCTTTTTGATAGGGTCAGACACTCACATACCCGGTTTAATCGACGGGTCAAGTCCAAACCCATGCGACCCACTTACGCTACTTTAGTTAGGGATCTCGCATAACTAACTACCGGATTATGTGGGATCCACTAACAAATTAATCTCCTTTTTGAATTAGGAATCTCCCTATCCATAAGATAGACCACGCGTTTCTCACGATACACGCCAATGTAGAAATCAAGAATGATCGGGTCGGACCAATCACACGACGGGAGATAAAGGTATGAATCAATTGGCATTGATTTTAACCATAAATTAATAAATTAAACATGAATAATGGATCAAATGGTTGCATATTCAATTTTATGCAATTAGCATTGCCTTACTTTGAAAAATCTTTAATATTATATAGTTGCCAATTTATACATGAAAATATAGTTGTACTTGCCACGACCATGAAGTTTTTATTTCTCAAGTGTGGACCGTGGTCAATAGCTAGTGGATCCTTTGACCTTGACGAAGCAATATGGGTGCGTCTAGAAGATTCGCACGTCTCACTATCACTCTATTTTTAATACAATATAAAACCAAAAAGTTTCTAATACTATCAAAGATGTTAAAGCTAATTATTTAAAGCCTCCAATTATTTTCACCTTTGCTGGTGGTAAATTTTTAAAGGACCCAACTTACAAATCGGTGAGTTGAGGATCAAAATTGGCAAGTTGATCTAAGTTGATTTTGGTTTCATAATTTAATTATATTGTCTTGTACGTTTAACAATCTTGGTTAGCCTATATATACATAGCCGACTCTAGGGTTTATGTATGAGTTATTGTAATCAAGTTCTTAGTGAGTCTCATAATTTAATTATATTGTCGCTAACTATAAAGTTTATGTATGAGTTATTGTAGAAGTTTTGAGTGAGTTTCTTTAATCTCGTTTTAGTAAGTTAACACCCTAACACAACCGATTGGTCACAAAATCCAATAACACTTACAAAAACCTCATGTCCTTCAAAATAATTACATTCTTAGTACTTTATAATCTGTAATATGAATTTCTTAAGTTCAAAGATGGATTAACTTACCAACATGCAAAGATTACTATTGCAATATACCACAATCATATCCAATATGAATTTCTTAAGTTCAAAATCGGGTTAACAATAAAACAAAAGTACATACCTTATGAGTTTAACAGGTTTTATTTTATGTAAAAAAATAAAACATACAGATTGAAGCTATATGGTACAGTTCCACCTTGATAAATTCAAGGTCTGCTTCGTAAAACCCTATCTAGTGTTGTAGTACGGATTCATCGTCATCCGGTTGTTCTCATAACGGCTAATTGTATGAATTTCAGTCAAAATTGACCTATGGCCACTCTTAATTGTTGAATTTAGATGGTAAAGCTTCTCTAACTTCATCAAGACGATCTAAGGTGAATACAAAAACTGGTAAAGATCATATTGAGTCATAGATATATAATTCACTATTTGAAACTATTTCAAACATAAGGGGTCATTCATGCAACTTTCCAACAAAAAAACTTAACGGAAGCCAGTAACGCCGTCAACAAAACCAGGCAGAGGGAAGGAAATCATCAAAATTGTTCAAAAATCGAAACCCCAACACTATGTTCCCGAGTTAAATAACGGAGAGAAAAGAAAAGAAAGGAAAGAAATGATGGAAAGGGAGAGAAAGGAAAGGGAGGGATAACTTTCCTTTCTTTTCTCTTCACTTTCTCTCCAAATTGGAAGAAAACAAAATGTGAAGAAATAAGCCTACTTTTCCCTCCCTTTCCTTTCTTTTCTCTCCTTAAATGAAACTCGGGAACACAACATCTTTTATGTTCCTTTCCTTTCTCTCCTTAAATGAAACTCAGGAACACAAATACATTTTCTTTTCCTTTCCTTTCCTTTCTTTTCTCTCTTTGAGTGAACTCGGGAACATAGCGCAAAAGTTCTGAAATCCCGCTTTTTGAACCCTCAAAGCTTCAGATGACACCTGATTCACAGGGCAGAAATCGTCAAGGAAACGATCGGCGACTTAGGGTTTACATCGATTCCGATTTCCATTGCTAAGAATGGCCAAGGTAGCAACTCGTGGATCGATGACTCCGGCGTCGAAGTCGCATCTGTTTTCCGGCGGCATAGACGGTGGATCCGGTGGCGGTTCTGTAAAGAACACCGCCGCAATCAAACGAAAAACGCCTTCTGAGTTGAGAGTCAGTACCTGCACTCTTTTTTCAGTTTATCTGTATATATAGTTTCTGTTTCTCTTATTGTTCGTGATAGGGATTAACGATTAAATAACTTGTATCGAATCAATTCGTTCAATCTGGAGAATGGAGATACTATAGAATGAAGCGGATTTCGATTTATGCATTGCTAGATCAAGCGGTTAGATACAGATTATATACGGTTAATTTAGGTCAAATAGGCAAATGTAGAAAGGGCTGATTTTAGCGAATGTTTTAACAGCTATATGTAGCATGTTTAGGTAATAAGAACAAATGGTTATGCGGTTCTCACTGTTCTATACAACCTTAAATGTATATATTTTGAAGATGAAGTTTTTATTCATCTGTGTTCATATGAAAGATGAAAAATGAAATGAGTTTCAACATGAGTTAGTTAGTTAGTTAGATGAAGTTACAAAAGATCTACAAGTAATAAAACAACTAAAAACTTTGGAAAGATGGAGTATTTTTGTGGAGAGATATACATAGTGTGATTCCACTTTTGTTTAGTAAGTGGAGTTCTTATGAGAAAAGGTAATTTCTGATTGGAGTACCATGTGATGTTAGGAAACTAAAATACTAAAATACCAACCAGATTAGTGCATCACTATGGATTTGTTGGTGTAATGATGAAAAATATTAAATTATATGACATGGAAATTTCTCTTTCATATTTTAGCACAAGAAATGTGAGAACATATTCATTTGTCATGGATGCATACATTTCATGTCAGTTAGGAGAGTGATTGTTAAAAACAGTGGAGCTAAAAATGGAACCAATATATGATTGCTTGGTGGTGTCATTATTCTAGTGAAACTAAAGATATCACTCATGATGTATTGATGTTTCAGAGCTTGGTTTCAGAGCTAACCAGTCTAGAAAATAATCTAAATCTATGATATAATCGCAGGGTGAACAGTTGAAGCGCACAAAAATCGTTGAGCTAATGGATGAATCTCCATCACCCGAGCTTGGTTCCATGCGGTAGCAAGCGCACCATCCTCAACCCTTGAGTTTCTTTTTTAAAAGTTGTATCTTTTTATTCACTTAACTAGCAATTACCTTCTTTTGACAGAAATGTTAATGGAGTAACATCGGAGCCTATTAAAAAACCTACTTTATCAAAAAATCCAAGATACATCGACACTCGTCTTGATGAACTGTTTCCTAGTAGGAAAAACAGTGTGAGGCTTAAAGTGCAATCTGTGAAAGACAATGTTAAGGTCTGCATCAAGCCATTAATGCATCATATAGCTTCATTTGCCATTTTCCAAAATCTTGTTTGATAAAATGACCTTCATATCTACAACTTGTTCTTATTATTTCAGGAAAACATTAATTCTGATCATACTGATGGCTTAAAGAATCCGTTTTCTGTAAAGCTTGCTTCTGATAGGCAACCAGAGCGTTCAGGGTACATGATTTTCTCTTTCTGCAGTTTATCTTTGTTAATCTGCATGTTTACTTAATTGTCTCATGTTATTTTATTTTTGCAGACCGAGTGATACAAATGCTTCCACTTCAACTACACAATCTCACATCACTACAAAAAAATGTAGCACAAGCACATTTCGTAGCATTATGGAGCTATCTGCAGGGGGTGATAAATCATCCGGCTCTTCTATTAATATGGTACTTTCTTTTTTTCCTTTTCTTTTCTTGTCTATGTATTTCCTTTTTTGTTTCGTGATGTGTATATGTAAAAGTCAATAATACCTTTTTATAGGATGACGCCTTCAAAGGGCTTGCAGCTCGTCCACCTCTCAACAACTCAGTTTCACCCAGTGAATCTTTTGACGGAAAAACAATTTCGACATCAGCGAATTTTTGCTCAGAGTTTAATATTTCTGGTCATAAAACCCCACTGGATTTCACATTGAAAACTACCATGCGTGTGGTTGCCTCATCCTCAGTTAATTGGTAAGGATTTCTGAACTCTTACAAAGTAGAAGGATCCATTATAAGTCTGTAAACTAACATGTGTTTGATTGTAACTTTTTATAATATCTAGGTTTCACCGGTTGATGAGCTGCGGCACATTTAACGGGTCAATTGCCCAGACTTCTAATACAAAAGCTTTGTATTCCTGGGTGTACCCACAGAGTTGTTTACCTCCTTCAGTTATATCTGCATTAACTTTATCTTCAAAAGGGGAAGGTATTAATATTGTAGCCAAAAAGTTGGTTTTATTCCTCTGTAACCATAATATACTAATTGTTTTATAAACATATAGGTCAAATGGATTTCTTGACTAAACGTCAGCTGGCATGGGAGACCTCATTTCGTAGCCTTTATGTCATGTTGCGGAAGAACATTTGTAACTTATTTTACGGTAGTTATTTGTTGATCAAATAGTATTGATTATTAACTATTTGTTTTACATCTATCTGACATATATGTTTTCTTGCAAGATCACAGTCTGCACAGGACAGTTCGTGGCAATGTTCACTAACATCAGTGGTTCAACGGGAAGTAAACCTGTGTGCAATGCTTATGTATCTCAATCAACAAGAAACTTAAGGTCACTGTTAAAAGAACAAGTATGTTTCATCATTCCATCAAGGGTATATTAGTCTTCCCACTTTTTTGTTCTTTATCTAGTACTAAATTATTTTTATGAATTTAAGGACATCACTTTTTCTATGCCTTTGTGCCATTCTGAAGTGGAACAAGTAACTAAAGAAGACCTCTTTGAGCTCTCAGAGATTGAAAAGTATAATCTGGGAAAGGTATGATCTGATCTGACCCAGACCCATGATCCAACTAATCTAAATATACGAATCTGACCCGGATTGACCCATTTGCATGTATATACAGACTACACGCACAACTTCTCAATCTGATGTGGATAATAGCCCGGAATCTTTATTGGTGTTTAGTGACAATAACGTACACGGATTATATGACTTTCTGCTTAACTATAGGTGAGCACAAGTTCACAATCAAAAAAGATAAAACCTTGTGAAGTTGATTTTTTCTTACCACCTTAAAATCTTTGTAATGTGCGTTCTATACTTCTGTTTCAGGTTTCTTTTACCATCTTTGAATATTTTAGATGTCCCTTTACTTTATTCATCAGTGCCATTTGAAAATGCTGCTGTCTCTGCACCAGAGGTTTGTTTATAACTTTGTAGCATTTAATGTGTCAAACAAATTGTAAACATTTTCGGTCTTGGATTATGCACAGGTTAAATGCAAGGAGATGAGGAGAATTGATCATATATCTGCTCCAACTACAAGTGAACCTAACCATGGTTCAGCTTCCACTTCCCATTACACTATCGAGATTAAAGATACTTATCTTCCTCCATGGATAACTAGCAGTGTGTGTGATGCAATAAGGTCCAATGGTGATAATAGCTTTGAGGCAAGGTATGATTGCTGCCCTTTTCTTTTAAATTTGTTTCTGGTTCTCTAAATGATATCCAACCCTCCTGAAAATTGGTGAGCCTTTTGCAGTTTTGTGACGGAACCAGTTTCAGTTGGTTTGAACGTTGGTCTTGATGATATGGTTAGCCGCAAGCTTGAAGGGTCGAATGAACCATCTGGTCTCGGGGCCACCGTTGTCTCTCATCACCTGAGCCGTGGCTTCCTAAAACGCTTAAAGTACTCTAACAATTCTTACACCGTTTCTCTGTCACCAATTTGAAGTTATTTTGTTGCATAAATGTTGTGTTCATGTTTTTCTTCCTTGAACTTAGACTTCTAACCAACATTGCATCTGGAGCAACATTTCCTACTGTAATGTTAATTTTGTCGTTTTAGAAGTCAAAAACATTTTTTAACACTCCAACCGCCTAACCTGACTAGGGTTGACGTTGCCTTCACTTATACAAAGATCGGAAGTCAAAATGCTTATATAATTATAATATGCTAGATTAGAAATTTATGTATTACATGAGTTAATAAATGCACAAGAAAACCAGATCAAGGGAAAAACCATTCACATAATCCATTATCCAACAACAAACCCACAAATTGAAATTAACACAAAAACAATAAACACTGTGTAATTTAGGGTATATCACATATACACTCTGACCATCAATTTGTATCAAAGTTGTGTTCTTGAAACACACCTCCATTGCCCCACCTCAGATGCTTTGTTCAAAACCACCATCAACCCCGGATTACTCGCGGTCATACCAAACATATACCTGAACAACACGAAAATGGGCTCTTTAGTCGAAAGGTATACGAATTATCTGATTAATTTAAACCTTCTAAAAGCGTAATGTATTTCCATTTCAGAAAAAGGTAACACGTACTTTAACTTTCAAGAGTTTTAGTTAGTGATAATATTTAGTTATGCGCAAAGTCCTAGGGTTATCAGGTCATTTAAACGTGATATATGCGTACTTAGCTTGCATCTTTACAATAGACTGCTTATATATGACTCTTTAACCCGTGTCAAAAATCTTCCCGTTACTCAACTTTTTACCTTTAAACAAAAAAAAAGAAAAAAAACTACCAGTACTTTAAAATATAAAGAGTAAACTTCGTTTTTAGTTCTTGACGTTTGCTCTTTTTATCCATTTTAGTCCAAAGTTTTCAAAAATCTGATTTTGGTGTCACATTTCATTTTTGTATCAATTTTGGTCCAAAATTTAAAATCCATTTAAAAGAACCGTTAGTTAACTCCACCCGAGGGTTATTTTTCGAAGATCCTTTTATACCTAGACCAAGAGTTGAGGTAAATTACTAAAATACCCCTTAAGTGGGGTTAACTAATGGTTCTTTTAACCGGATTTTAGATTTTGTACCAAATTTGATAAAAAGTAAAATGCGAGACACCAAAATCATATTTTTGAAAACTTTAAAGTAAAAGGGATAAAAAGAACAAACTTAAGGAACACAAACGTAGTTTACTCAAATATAAATTTATAGATTACTTACTTGGCTTGGCTTGCATTTCTTCTCCACAAGACCAAAGATGCAACACTTCGACCAAAACTCCCGATATAAGATTGCTTCTTGCCGGGCATCCTGGTCGTTTGCGACACATCTTTACACAAGTTTTGAGCTATCTCCTTCAACAACACCAGTTGCGCCTTATCGGTTCGCATGCTAATAATCGCTCGCCTCATCGACTCCCGATCCGCTTCAAGCGCTTGAAGCCTCGCATAGAGTTTCATAACTTCCGGATCTTGAAACTCGGTGTGACTGCACACCGAATCTTTACGGGTGCTCGCGTAATCACACGAGTCCGTATCGGCTTTCGGATCGTTATGATACGATACGGGGTTGTCGTAGTGGACCGAGTCGACGGTATATATTCTGTCGCTCGTTTCACTTCCGAATTCCGAATAGTTTTCGGGTTTCTTGAAGTTGGATTCGTCTACTTTAATCGTCGCGAAGAATGACCCCGCACTGTCGAATGAAAAACGGGCCGACGGGTTCTGTTTTCGCGGCGAGTGACCGACGATTACCTTGTCGAGAATCGGTTGGTGGCGCGGGCTTTGTTGTTCGAGTTGGTTGATTCTTTGTTCTATGTCTTTTATAGAACAAGTGGTTTCGGTATATGTATGCTTTTCTATGTCGATTGTTTCGGTTACGGATTCTGGGTATGTTTGTTGTTGTTGTTCGTTTGAATGACATTTGAGTGGCGGGTATTCATCGTATTCATCGATCGGGGTGAACTCGGTCTCCGAGTTCGGGCCGATGCTGTTACTATGTGTACTATGTGTGATTCCACTTTTTACACCTTCGGGTTCGAATTCGGATTCGGATTCGGTTAGACCGTAACTCATCATTCGGTACTTATACGCCTCGACTTCACACGTTAACGATTGAATCGTTTGTTCGCGTTTATACAACAGTTCTTCCAACGCGGCGAGCTCTTGTTGATCATGGCTCGATTTCTGCTCCGAAAACCGTTTGAATTGCCGGGCCTCCATCTCGATTCCCGCCTTTTCGCGCTGCAATCTCAAGATCATCGACATGGCCTCGTTTGCGGCCGAAGAAGACGCGTCTCGCTCTTCCTCTAACTCAACCGCGAGATAATGAATCGATTGTTGTTGGTTCGTAACCATTTCACGCAACACGCCGCATTCGTTTTCGATCTCGACCCGAGCCACTTCGG
>JBCNJP010000010.1:113181123-113223860 GCA_039602395.1 Deinandra increscens subsp. villosa
TGCAACATGTAATCAGTAGTTTCTATAAAGATATAAATATATATTCTTAAAACAAATAAATTTGTTATATATCTATTTCAAACTTAAAAATAAAATTATATTATCACAAATCCCCTTGGAGTTCTTTTTAGCACAATGTAACAATAATATACAGTGAGCAGACTACCAAATTACATTTTGTTGATTTGAGCTAAATTTCGACATCCTCATTCACTGATCACATACAAATGCACAAGAAAACCAGGTCAAGGGAAAAACCATTCACATAATCCATTATCCAACAACAAACCCACAAATTGAAATTAACACAAAAACAATAATCACTGTGTAATTTAGGGTATATCACATATACACTCTGACCATCAATTTGTATCAAAGTTGTGTTCTTGAAACACACCTCCATTGCCCCACCTCAGATGCTTTGTTCAAAACCACCATCAACCCCGGATTACTCGCGGTCATACCAAACATATACCTGAACAACACGAAAATGGAACTCTTTAGTTGAAAGGTATACGAATTATCTGATTAATTTAAACCTTCTAAAAGCGTAATGTATTTCCATTTCAGAAAAAGGTAACACGTACTTTAACTTTCAAGAGTTTTAGTTATGATAATATTTAGTTATGCGCAAAGTTCTAGGGTTATCAGGTCATTTAAACGTGATATATGCGTACTTAGCTTGCATCTTTACAATAGACTACTTATATATGACTCTTTAACCCGTGTCAAAAATCTTCCCGTTACTCAACTTTTTACCTTTAAACAAAAAAAAGAAAAAAAAACTACTAGTACTTTAAAATATAAAGAGTAAACTTCGTTTTTACTTCTTGACGTTTGCTCTTTTTATCCATTTTAGTCCAAAGTTTTCAAAAATCTGATTTTGGTGTCACATTTCATTTTTGTATCAATTTTAGTCCAAAATTTAAAATCCATTTAAAAGAACCGTTAGTTAACTCCACCCGAGGGTTATTTTTCGAAGATCCTTTTATAACTAGACCAAGAGTTGAGGTAAATTACTAAAATACCCCTTAAGTGGGGTTAACTAATGGTTCTTTTAACCGGATTTTAGATTTTGTACCAAATTTGATAAAAAGTAAAATGTAAGACACCAAAATCAGATTTTTGAAAACTTTAAAGTAAAAGGGATAAAAAGAACAAGGAACACAAACGTAGTTTACTCAAATATAAATTTATAGATTACTTACTTGGCTTGGCTTGCATTTCTTCTCCACAAGACCAAAGATGCAACACTTCGACCAAAACTCCCGATATAAGATTGCTTCTTGCCGGGCATCCTGGTCGTTTGCGACACATCTTTACACAAGTTCTGAGCTATCTCCTTCAACAACACCAATTGCGCCTTATCGGTTCGCATGCTAATAATCGCTCGCCTCATCGACTCCCGATCCGCTTCAAGCGCTTGAAGCCTCGCATAGAGTTTCATAACTTCCGGATCTTGAAACTCGGTGTGACTGCACACCGAGTCTTTACGGGTGCTCGCGTAATCACACGAGTCCGTATCGGCTTTCGGATCGTTATGATACGATACGGGGTTGTCGTAGTGGACCGAGTCGACAGTGTATATTATGTCGCTCGTTTCACTTCCGAATTCCGAAAAGTTTTCGGCTTTCTTGAAGTTGGAATCGTCTACTTTAATCGTCGCGAAGAATGACCCCGCACTGTCGAAAGAAAAACGGGCCGACGGGTTCTGTTTTCGCGGCGAGTGACCGACGATTACCTTGTCGAGAATCGGTTGGTGGCGCGGGCTTTGTTGTTCGAGTTGGTTGATTCTTTGCTCTATGTCTTTTATAGAACAAGTGGTTTCGGTATATGTATGTTTTTCTATGTCGATTGTTTCGGTTACAGATTCTGGGTATGTTTGTTGTTGTTGTTCGTTTGAATGACATTTGAGTGGCGGGTATTCATCGTATTCATCGATCGGGGTGAACTCGGTCTCCGAGTTCGGGCCGATGCTGTTACTATGTGTACTATGGGTGATTCCACTTTTTACACCTTCGGGTTCGAATTCGGATTCGGATTCGGTTAGACCGTAACTCATCATTCGGTACTTATACGCCTCGACTTCACACGTTAACGATTCAATCGTTTGTTCGCGTTTATACAACAATTCTTCCAACGCGGCGAGCTCTTGTTGATCGTGGCTCGATTTCTGCTCCGAAAACCGTTTGAATTGTCGGGCCTCCATCTCGATTCCCGCCTTTTCGCGCTGCAATCGCAAGATCATCGACATGGCCTCGTTTGCGGCCGAGGAAGACGCGTCTCGCTCTTCCTCTAACTCAACCGCGAGATAATGAATCGATTGTTGTTGGTTCGTAACCATTTCACGCAACACGCCGCATTCGTTTTCGATCTCGACCCGAGCCACTTCGGGTGTTGAGAGACCCGGAATCAAGACGTTCCGGGTCTCGATCTCGAGCTCGTCCAGCTTTCGTTTCACCGATCGAAACCATGTTTTCGTACACGATCGATTAACCGATCGATTAACCGCTAAATCGCAGCAATTACAAACACATTCGCGTTCTTTGATCCAAGGCTGGATGCTTTCTGATTCCATATATGATCTCGATTCACCGCGAACACCCGAAACCTCCCGCCACTTTCGAAATTGAAATTGAAATCGAATCGAATGTGAATTTCCCCCCTTTTCTAGTTCCTGAGCAAACCATCAATCCCTCAACATCACGAAAGCGACAACAGGACCCTGCAATTCGAGAAATTAAGACGAAATTAGCGCAAACGATTAGGGATTCGGGGTTCGAAATTGCGGGTACCTTGAATGATTTGAGCGTATAAAACAGGGGCCCGGAGGGAGGTGAGGTGATGAGTGTTGAAATTGGAGGTGGAATTTCCCCAACAGAAAAGGGGAAATGGAGGAGACCAAATATGGAGAAGATGAAGGGGAGTGAATGGTGGATCAGTTTTTTCGAGGGAATTGAGGAAAGGGAGGGAAAAGAGGAACATGTTGGGGGATTTGAAATGTTGGGTCGGGTAAATTAGGGTTTCTAACAAGTGACGGATCCAGAAATTTTACCAGCCGAAGTCAAATCGGTCATATTAAAGATGATCGAGTCAGAATGTATCGGATAATTTTTTTTTCATTCAAGGGTTGCAAAAAAATCGAATTCCCAATATTGGGCCACGTGACTCCAATAATTAGATTAGATGTTATGTGACAACCTTCAATAATTATTATTTTTATATATTTTTTTACATAAGCATTTTCTTTATAGATAAACGTGTGTAAAATAAACCTTTAGGTTTTAGGTTCGGTTTTCCGTTTCAGTTTTTAATTTCTGTATTATTTTTGTTTAACATCGTTGCACAACGATTTTGTATTTACACTTTCTTTACATTACGCTTTAACAGTGCAAGTCTTTTGTGTACACGTGTTATCTACGGGATGTTAAACAAAATAATCTTTACATGATTCAGAAGTACATTAAGAGATCTTACAAATTACAGAATTTAAATATAAACGGAACAAAAACAAAATGGAAACCGAAGGTAGTTGAACAGTTTTGACTTTTGAACCATAGTGAGGGAAAAAAAGTAAAATTGTTATCGACCAATATGTGATAACTAAAATTAATACGGGCTAATTTTTCTTAATAAAATCTTTATATAAAACCAAAGATTTTTTTAGTGGTGGTTTGCGTTAGCAATCTTTCTATCTGAAATAAAAATAAGAATTATTTTGATTTCACCTTCCAGAACTTAACAATTTTTACATTTCCTTGTATCTCGGGCATACAAAACCCTAGTGTATCGGGTTTTATTTTTTATTTGTATAAACCAAATAAAAATTTAGGTCTATCTAAATAATATTCTATCAGGAAAATTAAAGAAGAAAAGTCAAAACTACTTTAGACGGAAAGTGACATTTTTGGGGAAATAATAATGATTTATTACGCGTGTGAATCCATTTAAATTTTAAAGTAGTGTGATCACACATCATCATCAAATGTCCTACTAGAAATATTTATACATTTAACTCTTTTTTTCTTTTTTCTTTTCTGATTAATCTCTTTGTAACTTTAGTTAAAAGTTGTCACACGACTATTTGTATAGTTATCGCTTCTAAAAAGGGAAATATTTACATGATAAAGCTAATCGGATGAACATGCATCATAAGATAAAATAGTCAAAGTAGTAAACTAGCAACTTTAATCTAAAAGGATGACATTAATGGGGAAGTAATCATATCATGCTAAGGATAAGATCATATGTGAAACTCTCTTGGGGTGTTGTCATACACAACCTAACAACAATCCTTAGCATTATGATCACTTATGAAGCTTGTAAAACCTCTCGTTTTAACGATTGAGAGTACGTACGCCAAGGAGAAATTGCATTGACGAATCAACCTCTTGGTCGGTTTTGAAGAGAAAATCATTTGACACTCTCAGATGTACAAAATAAACGAGTTAAATAGTTAAATACCTTATCCTAGTTGAATATGTTGGGAAGCCCTTGTGGCTGCTTCGGCCCAAGAGAGTGAGAAATCCAAACTCTCCTCTAGTTTTAGTCTCCACATATAAATATTGTTTAATACTTGTAATTCTCTTTTGAACCCCTTAATGAATAAAGAAGTTTATACTTGCTATATAGGTCACACCGGCCTAACCACTTTAAATATCTGTGTCTTCATGTTTTCTTCTTTATTTCTATTCGTGTGGTAGTGTTTAATAATCCATCAGTTATGTGCGTGGATTATACACAATCAGAATATATATTTGACACTAATGTTTTGGGTTAATTAACAATCATAGTATGTAGGATTCTGAATAATATCGAAACCTTGTTAAAGAATGAAATCAAATGTAAGTGCATACCCATCTTAAGAAAGATGTAGAGACTATAACTAATTCGTCTTATCATAAAAACACATGATGACTCTTGGATCAAATTGATATATTTAAATCAAGAAATGAGCATACCATATCTCTTCAGCCACATTATTATTTATATATTTAATTCAAGAAATGTTTTTTTTTTTGACCAAGATGATTAATTATTAATGGAGTCTAGTGACTTGTGAGTATAGAGAACACTTGAATGGTGCCAAATTAAATTCTATTCCTTGTTCCATCATCTTGGTCAAAAAGAGGGCATATCTTTCAATCATATCAAAATCTCAAATGTTATCTTCTATCCGAAACCCATATGATTCATTACTTATGATCAAATATTGTTTTTCATAGAATAAATTAACCAAAGTCCTAATTAAGATGTTTCTAGTCACTTGCATAGTTGCATAGAAGGCAAACACAATTAGTGTAGCAATTCTTATAAAATAAACACATAGAATATCTTACATTAACTCATACGACCATGACGCTAATCTACATGATACAAATCATTTGAAACATCAAACAAACATGTAACATCTCAAACCACAAAAAACACGCCTACCCCAATCAATCAACTCGAACATTCCAATATGAATTCTTTTATTAGATTCAGAACCGAACCCGAGACTTCTGAATAAGGCTCATTAGTAAAGAACCCATGTTGTTTCCCATCAAACTCAACGTAACGTGCTTTCTTTCCAAGCTCTTTTAACTTATTTGCGTATAGTATCACTCTATCTCTCATAAGTTCATTCCCTCCGACCATTATGAGTATAGGGTCAAGCTTTACTTGCTCGAGATTAGGGCTTTCATGCCCCAATGGGTTCGCAAATGGGTGATCCGCCTTCTTACCTATTGGTAGTGACATCCTCCAAAACCTGAAATTAGTAATCTTCCATAATCATATAACTTATTGATCAATTGTTTGTGAATCTAATATCTACACTATAGATACACGTTTCTAAAAATTATATTTAGAAACCAATTGGAGATATAAAAATCATATGAGAAGGTATTATTAAGATAATGAGTAATTATCCACTAAATTTTTAAATAATTGAGTAAATATATTAAAATGAAAATAATGAAATGTCAACACCATATCTTTTTATTGAAAAAGACATGTTGTGGGGACCTACCATATCTAATTACGAAATGGGTTTATGCGGATGATTGTCATTTCGCTTTTGGTAGTGTGAATGCATCATGATCCAAATTCATGAATAATGAGATTATGGAAATGATTATTTTTCCATACATGTGGTGTTTTACAATATAAATACTTGTATTATACTTAGGCAAATTAATTTAAATAATCACAAGTAATGAAATGTTTACTACCGAACCTAACTTTTAACATATTTTCTATACCGATTCATAACTAACGAAACTTAACAACGTTAGTTTTCTTATGAAACCTGATTTTTTAAATAATGGTTTTAGACTTTTAGTCCTATAGTTTCAATTGCGTCAATGTCTTCCTTGAGATTTCCAAATTGTACTAATTACGTACCTCGACTTAACACCATCCAAATCCTTTGTTAACTTTTTGTGAAAAGACTAAATTACCGTTATTTGGACCAAACCTTAGGTACTAAAACAGAAGTAAACTGAAGATTAAACTACAATTCTTAACATGACATGAACCATAATGAAAGAAAGCGTGTGGGTGAAGGCTCAATGAGTTATCACGTTAGAATCACCAAGGTAAATTTCTTAAAATCTTTCTACCACTTTCAAGAAAAATCATCAAGCTAGGTAAATTCCAGGTAAGTGGCTTGTCTCAGCTGTACTAACAGATTCAGCTATTGTATCTTAAGAAACATAACAGTTTCTCGAATGGAGACCTGTTATTTTTTTCAAGGGACCGGGTTGAACCCTATTTTTAGCCTAAAATTGCAATATATTTTTTTTATTAAGGGCATGGAAATTAACTGAATTTCTTTTACAACTACAAACGTATTAGCCTAAAACTCTAAATATATTTTTATTTTAAAAAATTTAGTTGACCTTGAAAATTCAAAATTTTGAATCTAGGGTTGAATACTTGAATCTTACACGAGATCACTTACGTGTCAAGCAGGTCCACCGTTAAATGATTTTCCGGCAACCCTTCCGCCTCCGATTTCGTCCTCTCCTTCCCGCCAAAAAACGGTGCCACCATCACATACCCTCGTATCCTCACCGGCGAAATCTCCGGCGACCCCGGTCCCAACCTTACCGCCAGGTGGTGCGCTATGTTCCCGCCGGACGACTCTCCGGTCACAAAAACCCGATCAAAATCCAAACCGTCAACCCACCCACCCATCGCCGGAGCTCCGGTACTGTTTCCCGCCACCGTTTGGAGCCACTTCAGAGCGTTAACGGAGTCGTCAAAGGCCGCCGGAAGCCGATGCTCCGGCGCCAGACGGTAGTCCGGCGCCACCACGGCGGCGTGGAGGGCGGAGGAGAGGCGGAGGCAGCAGTTGTGGATGTTCGGCCATGCAAAGGAGCCGAGACAGAATCCGCCGCCGTGGAGGTAGAAAATGACCGGAAGTTTATCTCCGGCGGTGGCGGCGGTGGGTTTGTAGAGGCGGAGGTGGAGGTTATGGAGTTTGTTGTAACAGAAATCTTTCCAGACGACGGAGCCGTCGTCGTTGACCGGGAAGGCGGAGAAGTCAATGTTTTCGTGACGGTTGATAGAACCGTCGCTAAAAAGCTGAACTATGCCTAGACAATCTTCCACAACATGAGGAAGAGAACCCATTTTTGTAGTTGGTTATTATTGAAAATGTGAGTGATTTGAAGACGGGTATTTAACTATTTATAGAAGTTGAATATGCATGGGACGTTATAGTAATATAGTGTTGGTAAATGGTAATAATAGAAGTTTTAGAAGGGTGTATTTGGTAACTTTTATAAACTCACCCCTTGTTTGTTTTATGAAAAAATCACTAAATGGAGGTTACATCTGATTTGGTCAGACATATTTAGATGTATAGCCGTTTGTTTTTTTCAGCTATAGAGACTAGAGCTCCTTTTAGCGAGTAGGCTCCGTCTCCTAGATTAGTTATCAGTCTCTGGCCTCCACCTCTTAATAATTCAGTTTTCAGATATTTAAACCAGCTCTTAAGAATTACAATCCAGATATAAATTTCATAAAAAAAATTAGGGACGCCTCAAAACGTGGAGTTGGGTTATTGGATAGTTTGGTCGTTGGCAGATTATATCCAAACTGTCATGTCCACTTTAAAATTTAAAATAAGACGGTGATTAAAAAATGTGTGTATCGATCAATCAAACCCTAGAAACCAATATATTAATCACCAAGGGGTATGTGTTTGTGGTGGCTTAAGGGAGAGTTAGGTAAATTGGACTTTGGACACAACCAATAAGACTACCTAGATGGTAGTCCAAGAAAACACAAAGCAAAAATACACCATTTAATTTTTCCTAGTTAATGCTTTCACCCTCTCTCTATAATTCTTTTTTTTTAACAATAAGATTTTATTGAAGACAAAAAACGATCACCTTAGCGAGGCGTTAAAAAAACCGAACATCAAAGAGCCTTAAAATTACATGTAAGTAAAATTATTCCAAACTATAACACATATGTCTATTTCTATTGTCAAGTCAAAATTTGCTCCATCATTTGATCTCTTTAATGACTTTGCTCACCGAATGATTAACTCCCTAAAACACCGTTTCATTCCTTTCTTTCCGGAAACACAAACATCAACAAGAGATAATGATAATCGCATACACAATGTCCTTCTTTTTAACCCCTATGCCTGGATCCAGATGAACTCTTAAAATATCTTCAAAAGATGAGATATTGATAGGTGGGATCTTACACCACGTGAATACCCGTGACCAAATAATCGAGGTGAGGGGGCAACAAGCGAAGATGTGGGAAGGAGACTCATCCTCGCTGATGAAATACCTACACGCAGGGGTAGCAACATGGACATTTCGCTTCAAGAGGGCATTCGCCGGGCCCACCAAGCAAGGAGGTTGGCTTTAGATGGCACGAGAGAGCTCCAGAGGTGGGTGATGTTTTGTTGAGAAATGGTCGAATCAACGATCGATTGCCTCATGCCTTTGATGGAGAAATAAGGGCCTCTTTTCTCAATCCAAGTCCAGTTATTATTAATAATGACCATCCACTGTTGCATCCCCATGTTGTTCCTCGAGAGATAATTGTTGACATTGATGATGGACTTCCACACCCCTGTTATGGCCAACTCACAAGGAAAAAATTGTTCCTACCCTGAGCGGACATGAATACTAGTGATAACCATCCTCCATGGCCGTGTCTCCTCCAATTTGAATTTCCAAAGCCATTTGCATAGGGAGCTTTTTTTTTATGTCAGCAAGTTTGCCCAAGCCCTAAGCCGCCTTGGGATTTGGGCAGGCAAACAACCTCCCGATTAACCCATTGGATCTTTCTTTTCTCCTCCGCTCCTCCTCAAAGACACTTAAAACAACTCATTCCAACATTTCAATGGCTTTCTTAGGCGCCTTGTATAGAGAGAAGTAGTATGAGTGTAAGCTTTCCAACACACTTTTGACGATGGCTAAGCGACCTCCCACGGATAGGTGTCTAGCCTTCCACCATGAAAGCCTTTTTTTGAAGACTTCTACAACTCCCTACCAGTTGGAAGTTATGTTCATGTTTGCACCGACAAGCATCCTGAGAGTGTGAGCCTTAGCTTTGATTTCCTCCTCATCAACATTGACACCAAATAATGCGCATCTATTCAAATTGAGCTTAATTGACCTGAGACAAAATAGAAACATCGAAACAAACGAAGGAGGTTAACGTGGTTAGCATAAGTCTATCTACCCACAATGATGACATTGTTAGCATAGAAAAGATGCGACAATAGGGCCTCCGTTGGGGAGTTGAATTCTCTTAATAATACCCGTTCTTCTAGCTATAACCATCATCCAATCAAGAGCCTCCATAGTAACTAAGATGAGATATGGGGAGAGGGGTCTCCTTTACGCACACTAGTATAACATTGAAACTCCTTGCTTGGGTAGCCATTAATAAGAACCAAAACTCTAGCCTGGTTAAATATATACTATCTCTCTCTCTCTCTCTCTCTCTCTCTCTCTCTCTCACACACACACACACACACACACACATATATATATATATATAGGGGAGGGATATAATAAAAACTTTCTCCGAGTTTGAAAAACCGTGAAAACTAAGCTAAAAACTCGTTTTTTGTTCCGATTTTTTTTATGGTGACCCCTCTAAGTTAAAAAAAAAACCCCTTTATGCAAAAAAGTATAAAAAAACGCCTAGTAATTTTAAAAAATATATATATTTTATAACCGATGTTACATATGTAAGTGGTTTTCATTTTATCCTTCCTCTATATCACATCAAAAATATAAAATAGAAACAAAAAAAAAAAAAAATCAAAAGCAATGAGTTTTATAAGTTTTAGTGAGTTTTATAAAACAATATAGGGGTCTACGGGTCTACACTTTTTAAGGGGGTCTACAATGAACCTTTGACTATATATATATATATATATATATATATATATATATATATATATATATATATAGGGTTAGGTTCAAATGAGAACTTTTTATTTTGAGAACTTTTGAGAACTATTCTGAGCCACTAATTTGTCAGGGGGGAAGCATTCAAATTCATGGGGGGGATTTCCTTATATATAATTTGTGGCTAAGAATGGTTCTGAAAAGTTCTCAAAACCAATTGGTTCTCAAATGATCCTCTCCCTATATATATATATATATATATATATATATATATATATATATATATATATATAGGGAGAGTATCATTTGAGAACTAAGAAGAACTCATTTGAGCCACAAGTTTATTTACATGTGTCCCCCCTCCTATGAATTGTAGTGGCCCCCCCTTGAAATTTGTGGTTGAGATTTAGTTCTCAAAAGTTCTCAAAACAAAAAGTTCTCATTTGAACCTAACCACATATATATATAGGGGATGGTTACTTTGAAAACCACCCCGAGTTGTGAAAACTACGAAAACTTTTTAAAATCGGGGTAAAAAATTGTTTTTTTTCTTTTAATTTTTTTATGGTGGTTCTCTATGTTACAGACTACCCTCGAGTGGAAAAAAAAATAAAAAAAACCGCCGAGTAGTTTTTTTTTAAATATACAAAAACGTAATGTTACGTATGTTACATTTTGCATATTTACGTATCATAAAAATGTAACATATGTAACATGACGTCTTTCTATATTTAAAAAAAAACTACTCGGCGTTTTTTTTATTTTTTCCACTCGAAGGTAGTTTATAACCTAGAGAACCATCGTAAAAAAATTGGAAGAAAAAAAACAAATTTTTACCCTGATTTTAAAAGGTTTTCGTTACATTTTTATGTTACGTAAATATGCAAAATGTAACATAAGTAACATGACGTTTTTGTATATATTAAAAAAAAACTACTCGGTCTTTTTTTTTTATTTTTTTCCACACGAGGGTAGTATGTAACTTAAAGAACCACCATAAAAAAATTGGAAGAAAAAAAACAATTTATTACCCCGATTTCAAAAAGTTTTCGTTGTTTTCATAACTTGGGATGGTTTTCATTATAACCCCTCTCTCTCTCTCTCTCCATATATATATATATATATATATATATATATATATATATATATATGTGTGTGTGTGTGTGTGTGTGTGTTGTCTACACCTTCATATGTAGATACATATGTAGCGAAAGTAGTGTAATTATCATTCATCCAAAATAACCCACAAAATCATACATTATCTCTTGATTATATATATATACAGAATGATTGAGGCCTCATAAACATACCTCTATTAGAACAAATATTCCTAACATGCATATAAGCTAATCAAACACTTGCACAAACATCACAAACACATATGTTGCTTCCCGTTAAAACTTCTTGGAAGAATTGACGTCGAATGACCTTAATTGATGAGGTCTTATCTTGCAAAAGATTTGGTGCTAGGAATATTCGTGAAAGATCCGTATTGAGAGTAGAGGCTGCCGGCTCATATATCACCCTTTATCTAAGAATAGAAGTTGGTGACTCACGCTATGAATAATCGCATGGAGCCTTTAATTAAAAACACAATTTTGGGTTATTCGGGTTGACCCGAATCACCCTTACATCAATCCAACTATTGCCTCATAACAGAATCTCAAGTTTAGGTGGATCGGGATTACACTAAATCGGGTTTTGCTTGATTCAAACAGGCCGCGTTTGATAATCGGGTTTTTAGAAGAAAAACAAACCAACACCCCAGCAGTGGCGAATGCAATGCATTAGAAGGGGATGACTAGGCACCCCGTAGCCATGTCTAGACAATAAAACTAGGATGGGATTTACCTTTATTCAAACCAAAATTAAATGTAAATTGGTTGGTTTTTATGTATTATGGGGCACATAAATTAATTTACATTAAAAATTAGGGGTCTTTTATTGAATTTTAACCGAAGTCATGGTCCTATTTTATTTTCAATCACTCCATATTTTGTGATAATATATAAATTTATCATTTACTTTTGCTTCTTATGTTTATTTTTGTTTAATAAATTATTTTATGCTTAATTAAGTTATTGTTTAACTAATATTCAAATTTTACCGTCAAAGTAACTTGTTTGTTTATGTTAACACTTTAATTATTTATTTTTTTATTATAACTTGTGAAAAGTATATAAACTTGTAATTCATCTAATAGCACTTAAGTTGTAGCTTAATGATAAAGGGTAAAACCTTTTTTAGTGAGTATCAATGTTCAAACCTTGACAATGGTAAAATTTGATGGAATATAATATTTGCTGCTAAAATAAAAATCATCTAACAATTATCATTGATATATCTTTACTTTTTCTATGTTTAAATTTATTAACTTTTATCCTAGCTATTTTTACTTGACTCATATTTTACCCTCCGTAATAAAAAAATTTGAATCCGTCACTGCACCCCAGGCAATAGGATTATGATTGATAGTAATAAACATAAACATTGGTATATACATAAAAAGTAGCAACAAATTATAAGTATAATTATCAGATTTTATTCTTAAAAAAAAACTACATGACAAAAGTGGTTATTCAACCACCATCTGCTAGATACGTATTACGTATAGTACCCCCTCCTCCGAGTAAGCCTAAGCCTTAGCCGTCACCCCTGGTGATGGTTGCTAATTTTATGATTTTTCATGCATGACTGAATAGTCGATCAATTTTAATGTTAAATAAACACTAGTTGACACATCAGATTTCATTAATTAACTATTAACAATCATAAAAATAATAGACATGCATCTCCACTACAATTATAAATTGATTTTCTTAAAGAGAATTATGACTATTTAAATTTAGTATCGACATGTTGGACTATAAATTAATCATGTTTCGTTAAAATTAATATGTTATTTAACTATATTTTATAAATCTCGTGTTGTCACGCAAAATAACGCGTGTATATAAAATAATAACATTGTTAAAACTTAACGTAAAAAATAAAAATACAAAAACTACGTAATAACGTTATAATTTAAAGTCTGGCTAAATATAATTACAAAAAGAAAATTAGATAATTAAAGGGAAGGGTATAAAATTAATATAGAACTAATGAAACACTTTAATAAATAATTTAAAATGAATGGAATAAACAATGAAAAATGATATAAAAATAATAATAAAGACTACAACGCGAATTTAGAAAAAAAAATTAATTAAAGACCTATAAAGTAAAGGTGTAAAGCTAAAAATAAAATTAAAACTAGCAACTTCCATTGTGGTGTAGTGGTAGGAAGCCTGTGTTCTCTACTTGAGACACAGGTTCGATTCTTACGGGCAGCACTTTGGAAGGGGCATTGGCGATGAGGGGAGACTTGGGGCTGAAAGGTCACAAGTTCGATCCCTGAGCTCCCAGGTTTTACCACCCGGCCGCTCGCGGAGGTGGATTTTCCCTGGAATGAGCTCAACTGGTGTAAATAGTCCCCGGGTTTTCCGGGGCATTCGTTGGCCGTTCAAAAAAAAAAAATTAAAACTAAGAAAAATGTTTAAAAAATAATTTATATACCAAATCATGTTTTAAAATGTGTTGTATTTGGATAATAAAAAAAATCGTGACACGTGGTAACACCATGTGCCGCCATGTGGGCTAATGATTGGCCGTCAACCGTCATATCACGAAGAAGTTACTATTCCTATAAGGTTTTACTTTTTTTATAGGGTAATTTGGTTGTATGTAGGTAAACCAATCGAAAAAATAAAAACTAAGATAAGCTCCTGTTCTTTTATTTATAATTGCGTTTAACTTTAACGAATATTAATCGAATGATCTATTATGTTTATGTTCGTTCATTAAGCGAATGAACATGTTCGTGTTAATTAATTTTTGTTTGTTTAAAATCTAAATGAACAGATCACAACGTAAACAAACAAATCTAATACATTGATATCTAAGAGCATTCACAGCCCGTTCCCTATAATGGATGTGAGTGTAAACTGTAAAATTTAAGGTGTAGTTGTGAGTGGTTGTGAGTAAAGGAGAGAAAAATATTTGAGGAAAATTTTGGTGAATCCCTATATTTGAGGAAAAATTTAGTAAATCTGTAAAATATGAGGTTTGAAGAAAAATAAAATATAATGGTAAAGGTATTAAAAAATATTACTTAATTATGGTAAAGGTATTAAAAAGTAATGATAAATATATAACTTATAGAGATAAAGATAGAGAATGAACTCTCAATGCTCTAATATATAATGTCAACCGTTAAAAACCACATGTAAATTAATAATTCAAATCATTCTTCTTGAGACTGGACCGAGAAACCGACCCACTGTGTCACCGGTTTGTTTTATCTTAACTTAACGGACCGGGTTGAACCGACAGAAACCAAACCAAATCGACTTGCATCATTTGGACCGGTTTAATTTATCTAGTGGGAGTACATCATTTGGACTGGAAGGTTTACGAGCCAAATTTTTCTGGGGGGAGGGGGGAACCGATTCACTTAAAAAAATCCATTGGGTGAAATGGGAGTACATCTTAGCGGATAAAAAGAAGGGAGGTTTGGGGATCGGGTGCATTAATGCACTTCACGGTGCTCTCGCTTTGAAGTGGAAATGGAGGTTTCTAACAGAAAAATCCAATTTATGGGTACGGGTTATTGATGCTATCCACGGTGATAATGTGATGGATCTGAACGATTATCCCAAAGGTGATGGGACTTGGGATAACATTCGCAAATCGATCTTTGATATTCATTCAAAAAATATTGTTTCGGTCGATTCTTTTAAAAAACAGGTGGGTGTTGGAAATGATACTAGATTTTGGGACGATATTTGGATCGGAGAGGATCGGTTGTCGGTGTATTTCCCAAGACTTTATGCTTTGGAAAATAATAAAAGTTGTCTTGTTGCCGACCGGATGCAAGGAGTTGATCGTTTTTGGGATTGGAGAAGGGAGATTAGAGGTGGAGTGGAGGAGGCTCAATTTGATTCTCTTTGCGGTTTGATCAACTCGGTGGACTTAACCGGTGCTAAGGATATTTGGAAATGAAACCTGGATGGTAACTCTGATTTCTCTGTCAAACATGTTAGAAAAAAGATTGAGGAGGTACATCTTCTTGGTAACTTCCCGCCTACCAGATGGAGCAAGAAGGTCCCCATTAAAGCCAACATTTTTAGATGGAGATTGCTCTTAGACAGACTCCCGGTCCGCAGCAAATTATGTGAGAAAGGCATTTATATTCCTTTTATTAACTGTGTTTTCTGTCATGCCCCTCTTGAGACTTGCAATCATCTGTTTGGCGATTGTATCGTGAACAAAGGTCTCTGGAATCGCATTCGTACTTGGCTTGATATCCCCTTGCCGGATCCTTGTACTCCGGTTGAATTTTTTGAATGGCTCGACGGTTTGAAGGTTTCCAAAATTAAAAAGGAGGTCATTGAAGCGATCTTTACTTGTATGTGGTGGGTTATTTGGAAGAAACGCAATGAAGTCGTCCACAACAATGATGACCTATCCCAAAGCTCCTTGTTCGATTCGGTGGTTCGATACTCTTTTTATTGGGTTACGGTTAGAGATAGCAAATGTCGTATGTCGTGTTCTTTTTGGATGAAAAATCCCCTTTATTCTTTGTAATTGCTTGGTGTTTGGTTAGGCTTTTCTAACCTTCACTTTCTCTTAATAAATTCTCTGCAGTTCAAAAAAAATTTATCTAGTGGGAGTAGGTTGAGAAATCCATGAAGGTAAAAGAGAAATTGCAAAAAAGTGGGAACATGCTATAAAGTGTTGATCACGACTATCCAACCAATTAACTATCACTTTTTTTTAACATTATTTTACTAATATGTGAGCTCTTAGGAACAAAGGTGAAATAACACTAATTTTAATATTTTTTACTAATTTTATGAAAATAATGTTAAAGGTGATGGACGGTTAATTATACATCATGTGGAGTTGATAGTTGGAAGACAAATGATACATGCACCAATCGGTCTTTATCTAGATTTGTTGAGTGTCTGAGTGTTATGTGTCTTATGTCCAAATGTTGATGCAAAACTACAGAGCCAAGGGTCTCATTGGAATCAACCTCACTATTCAAACAGGATAAAGGTAAGACTATATACATCTTACCATTCTCAAACCCCACCTTAACTTTAATGGGATTTGCTGAGTATGATAATGATGATGTGACTTATACTCATAAGAAGTTCCACATATGTAACAAACAAATATAAACTAAAATATTGAATTTTAATAATCCTAATTTTTACGTGTTGGCCGCTAATAAACCCAAACTGAGGCCAATGAGCCCTTGTCCTAGTGTTTAAGGGGGAGGTGGTAAGGCTTTGCCTACCTGGAGGTCCTGGGTTCAAACCCAGGCATTGACAGTTATTTGGTGATTTATGGGGTTAGAATAGGAGTTTGTAATAGTTTAGCCGTTCAAAAAAAAAATAAACCCAAACTGAGAATATTTTTGCTACTAGTCCAAATTTGAAACTATTTTCTCTCAATAGTCCGCCATTAAAATTATTTAATGTCGTTAGATTTCCGTTAAAATTTTGTGGGTTTCTTACTTGGACCGGTGGTAGATGATGAAGAGGAACTCATTTCGGTCTCAATTTTGTGTGTGAATCGAAGGAAATGGTAAATTGTAACTTTCCACAATTCAACTTCATCCCCAATTCAACTTCATCCCCAATTCATCATTTGCTTCGATTCTCACACAAAATTGAAAACTGAAATGAGTTCCATGAGTTTCTTTTCATCTTCTACCTTCGGTCCAAGTAAAAAATCTAAAATATTTTAACAAGAAACTAACGGCGTTAAATAATTTAAACGGTGAACTGTTAAGGAAAAATAGTTAGAAAGTTGAGATCAGTAAAAGAATATTTTCGGTTAGGATTATTAACGGCCAACTGATAACAATTGAAATTATTAAAATCCAATTTTTCTATAAACTAATATTAAACTTGGACACTTGTTGATAAATCAAATTATTTATATGTGATTATTAATATTGTTTGTTACCTTTTTAAACATTTTGATTTTAAATATTTTATTTGAAATATATTCTAAATTAGTTATTAATAAAGATAATTCAGTTTACCTAACGAAAATAAACGAACATAATTAAATAAACATAAATGATTGTGAAGTAAATGAGCGAACGCTACATTATTTCATGTTCGCTTATTTAAATAATTAAACAAAACACTATCCTTACGAAGTTTACATCGAATGATTCACGAATGATTTGCTCAACAACATAATAAGTAGCCAAGATTTGAAAACCTAGATCCGAGTTTACACCTAGATGATATTAGACGTCTAGTCAAAACTGTTGTGCGGTTAATTTCCATATTATATTAAACCTTGTTTTAAGATGGTTATTAAATTTAATAATTTAAATAAATTTAGAAGGATGGAGACATTTGTGGAGTAGCCACCATATGTCCATATCTTTGAATCTAGTCTAGAAATAAAAGGATATGAGGCCAAAATGGAATGGAATGTAAATCCTTCTACACCTGTCAACAAAATAATCATTAAAATATAATTGGTCCATCAACTTTTCTTCTAATTGGTTCATCAAATTATTATTTTAATTTATTTATTTTCTTTACTTTAGACGACGGGCTTTATTAAAAAAACAAAACAAACAAAATGCTATATAATTAAAAGTTCAATGAAAATTTACACCATATGTCCCATTCTGAATGTGACAATTTCCCCTATTTTTTCAATTCAAGATTTTCAAATGCACCATAATGTGCTGAGAAAGATTCCATGAAAGTCGTTCTTATCGCTCCTTGTTTTTTGTTGTGGAAAGTCCGCTTGTTTCGAGATTTCCGAATGCACCATAATTAGGTGAAAATTTAAGAGTGTTTAGATGTGTGGTGATGCTCCTCTTGAGGTCAATATTTCAGGCCTTAATGAAGACGGGTTTGATGCAATTTAGTTAGGGTAGGTTAAGAGTAGTATAGTTTTGACGTTAAAAAAAAAGAATTAAGATTTTCCGAACCAGTCGTTTCTATATTATGAGGTGTTAAAATTTTCTTGGATCTCACCCTTTTCAAATATAGCGAAATCTTCATGTATCACACGCATATGAGAGCCTTGTATAAAGATTTTCATTTTTATACTTTAAAACCAAATAAAAAAATGTAGGTCTATCTAAATAATATTTTATTAAAAAAATTTAAAAAAAAAAATCAAACTGCTTTACAAGGAAAGGGACATTTTGGGGTAAATAATAGTATTATATTAGGCGTGTGAATCCACTTTTAAGTAGTCTCACATATCATTATGAAATGTCCTACTAGTAATTTTTCTACACATTATTTAATTTCTTTTCCGATTGACCTCTTTACAACTTTAGATAAAAAGTTATCCACCCGACTATTTGTATAGTTTATCACATCTAAAAAGGGAATTGAAATGAGTTATAATGACATGACAAAGCTAATTGGATGAGCATGCATAGCATATTACTAGCAGTTTTATCTAAAAGGATGACAATATTGGGAAAGTAATCATATCATGCTTAAAGGATAAGATAAAAAAAACGCGTATGTATATGGTGTTATATACTGTATACACTACCTAATAACAATTCTTAGCATTATGATCACATTGCATGTAAAACTTGAAGAGTTTGAGAGAAATTGTTCTAAAAAATTAACCGTTAAGCCTGTATTGAAAAATAAATCGGCCAATATCTCAGAGTTAGGATATACCAAATAAGTAAGGCTAAATTAAGTACCTTATCATTGTTGGAACCTTTGGGTAGATTGTGTGAATGAGAGAAGTGGAGAGTATCCCATATTGGTGGGAACTTTGGAGTGGTTTATAATGGTTTTGTTGATCATAGATAAATAAATGTATTGTGTTTTGAGGCTACTCCTTAGTTGAAAGTAATGTTGCTTCATGGTGGTCATTTGGCTTAGTTGGTTTGAGTGGTTTACATAAAAACCTCACCTTTTGGAGAAAGTTTTTAATGGAAAAGTAACCACAAAAAGTTTTGAACCAAAAAGTAACTATAAAGCTCGTTGGACATTTTTTTGCGAAATGACCTTGCTTTTTGGAGAAAGTTTTGATCGAAAAAGTAATCATAAAGCTCGTCGGACGCTTTTTGCGAAATGTTTGATAGCCTGCGAAATCTTTGTATTTTTCGCAAATGTGTTATGCTAAATGTTGGGACAGAGGAGCGTTTCCGTTCTTCGGTTTTAATTCTAAATTAAACGACTTTAAAGACGTTCAAAGCTGTTTAATTCAGCGTCTTAATTTTGTTAGCTGTTACATGAGGCTTTAGTATAAATAAATGACCAACAACTAGATTTTCGAACCCCCCTAAAGATCCTGATGTCTCTTACCCTCTGCTCATTTCACATTATTCGACTCACTACTCTGGTATAGCACCTCAGTTTCAGAGATCAAGCTCTATCCAATCTATAAGACATCAAAGGTGTAGTCCATGTTTATGATATATCCAGGCGGTACTACTGCTCCCGCTATTATACCCTGGAAAACAATTGGGTCTCATTAGGATACTCGAAATTTGTTTTAAGAGAATCCTGTTACAAGCCTCAGCCATACCTTATTCACTTTAATAACTGATTCTGCAAAATTTATTACTTTTACAAAAATTTTATAAAATTGTATTTAGACTCGGATATGATCTTATCTTTTTGTTCATAGAATAAACCTAATTAGTATTGGATTTCTAATCACTTCCATAGTTGAATAGAAGGCAAACACAACTCATTTAGCAAACCTATCTTACAAGATACACTTAGAATATATTACATTTACTCAAACTAAGATGCTATTTTTACATGATACAAAGCCTTTAAAACATCAAACAAACAATTAATTAACATCTCAAACCACACCAAAAAAAAACCTAACCAAATCAGTCAACTCGAACACTCCAATATGAAATCTTTTATTAGATTCAGAACCGAATCTGAAACATCTGAATGAGGCTCATTAGTAAAGAACCCGTGTTGTTTTCCATCAAACTCAACGTAACGTGCTTTCTTTCCAAGCTCTTTTAATCTATTGGCGTATAGCTTCACTCTATCTTTCATAAGTTCATTCCCTCCCACCAAAATGAGTATCGGGTCAAGCTTTACTAGCCCAAGATCCGGGCTTTCTTGCCCCAATGGGTTCGCAAACGGATGATCCGCCTTTTTACCTATTGGTAATGCCATTCTCCAGAATCTGTCATTAAGTTAGACTTTAAATTAATCATCTATAAAGATATAGGCTTTTCAATTGTTATAAAAATATCTAAACTTATAGAAAGATCAAAAGATTTGTTGTGTAGTGATATCTAACATGTTTGTTGTTTGCTCCTCATAGAAGGGTTATTTAGAGAAATAAAAACTGAACGAGAAGGTTTTATCATGAGAATTAATGCATAATAATCCCACTAAATGCATAAATAATTGAGTAATTATATTAAAATGAAAATAATAAAATCATAAAATGTCAAAACCATATCTTTCTATTGAAAATGATATGTTGTGGGACCTACCATATCTAATTACGAAATCGGTGTGTGCGAATGAGTGTCATTTCGCTTTTGGTAGTGAATGCATCATGACCCAAATTCATGTATAACCCGGATATTTCGTTGTCACAAATAATGAAATTGTAGATATATATTTTTTTCCATACATGTGGTGTTACATTTTTGACTAGGTAAAAAGTATTTTACTAATTAAATAAAGTATAATTTGTTTATATTTATCATACTTTAAAAAAATAACAATAACATGTTAAATATGTGTCCAAATGATATGAAGCATAATGAAAGAAAGGTTTGAGCGACGGCTAAATGAGTTCAGGTTAAAAAAAGTCCGGCATGGCTAACTAGCTAAGATTTTTTTATGGCTATATGTTGTTATTGAGCCTTTAGTTGTCCTCTAAAACTGAACCGTTACCAACAGTTTAAACACGTTTAGCTTTTATACAAGTTAATCAAAATAAGAGACGAATTATATAAAAATATACAGTTTGGTTTTCCGATTTCAACACATTAACGCTTTTTAAATATTAGTCCACTAGTTTACTTAGCTCGTTCATTAATCAAATATTGACAATCTAAGTATACTTAATAGTTAATACATATGATCTCAATAATAAAATATATGCTAATCTTACAGTTCAGGATTAGTACGATTTATATAACTAAGTTTCAATGTAAAGCGTAGATAAACTGTTTGTTACGGTTTAAAAATCGTGTATTATCAGTCAAAAGTTAAGGTAAAAATCAACCATTAGTCAAAACTAAACTTCTTTTACTATATGAATAATATATATTTATTGGAAAATACTTATTTGACTTTTAAAAAGTCAAGATATTGAATCTAGGGTAGAATCTAACAGAGACTTACGTGTCAAGAAGCTCTGCCGTCAAATGTTTTTCCGGCAACCCTTCCGCCTCCGACCTCGTCCTCTCCTTCCCGCCAAAAAACGGTGCAAACATCACATACCCCCGTATCTTCACCGGCGCAATCTCCGGCGACCCCGGTCCCAACCGGACCGCCAGGTGGTGCGCTATGTTCCCGCCGGAAGAGTCTCCGGTCACAAAAACCCGGTCAAAGTCTAAACCGTCAACCACATCCTTCATCTCCGGCGCCACCGTTTGGAGCCACTTCAGAGCGGTAACGGAGTCGTCGAAGGCCGCCGGAAGCCGATGCTCCGGCGCCAGACGGTAGTCCGGCGCCACCACGACGGCGGGGAGGGCGGAGGCGAGGCGGAGGCAGCAGTTGTGGAAGTTCGGCCATGCAAACGACCCGAGACAGAACCCGCCGCCGTGGAGGTAGAAAACAACCGGAAGTTTATCTCCGGCGGTGGCGGCGGTGGGTTTGTAGAGGCGGAGGTGGAGGTTATGGATTTTGTCGTAACGGTAATCTTTCCAGATGACGGAGCCGTCGTCGTTGACCGGAAAAGCGGAGAAGTCAATGTTTTCGTGACGGTTGATAGAACCGTCGCTAAAGAGCTGAATAATGCCGTGACAATCTTCCACAACATGAGGAAGAGAACCCATTTTTGTAGTTAAGTTGTCGAAAATGTGATTTAATTAGGGTGATTAAAGGGAGGTATTTATAGAAGTTGAGAATGGGAAAGTGAAAGTGTAGGGGTGGAAAGTAATAATGGAAGTTATGGAAGGGTGTATTGGTAACTTTGGAAACTCAGTGTACACGTGGAGGTAGGTTATTGGATGTTTTGTCGTCGGCAGATTAAAATAAGACGGTAACTATTAAAAAATGAGTGTGCATCAATCAAACCCTAGAAAGTTAGAAAACCAATATAATCACTAATCACCGAGACACGTTAATGTACGATCATTTACTGATACGTTTGCAGTTACATTGATATAACGTAAAGTAAAGAAAACGTATATAAAAAAACTGAATAACGCGTTAAAATTAGAAGACAAATGTCTAAAGTGTTGAGTCCGGCAATTATCTCGTTTTTTTTGTCTAATACATTAGGTCTAATACAACTTGAGCTTATATAACTTTTTTATAAAAATAAGGGTTGTAAAAACAATGAATTTGCCTCGTTTTTGTAAAGTTTCACGAATAAGTTTTTGCATGGACTTAAAAATATTAATAAAACTAGTTTTGCATGAAATGGATATAGAATTGTTAATTATTTGTTAGCATATCGATCTCCTGAGATCGATGATGGCCTTATAATTAAAAATTTTATTTTGATTTTGAATATCATCAAGTTAGATGATACAATCTAATCCGACAACCTACACGTTATGTGAATCAAGTGGTATATTTGGAGTTAGTTTTATGGATAAGCTTTTGAAAGGACTTCAATATTATTTACATAAAAAGATTAAGCCAGACATGAGGGGTGTTAATGCATGGCGAGAAAGAATTATGTGTCATATAGCACATCTTGAATATTTAAGATATTAGAAATTTAAATTACCGTTCTATATAGTGACGGAGCTATGAATTATTTTATATGAGGTCTTTTTTTATGTTCTGATTTCTAAAAAGCTCGGGTCAGGCCGAGGAAAAACACAAGAAAACCCTAAATCACTAATGAACAGTCATGTTGATAAATCAAATATCGAAATAGCAGAAGATGAAAAGAATTGATACAACATAAACAATTATTTTTATTGTAATTGTGGATTTCTCCATCATGTTCGACCATATGTACAAGTCGAAAGGTTGCAACTTCTGATGAAGCATCGCCTCCTTTCATCGGCTAGTTATACACTTTACAACTTAACAATACAAACCCTACACTATTTACAATAACACAGTGACTCTAAATCTAACTTTGCATATTTACAGAAAAAGCCCGTATAATTTTTAACTACTAATATATTTAATTGAATATCCAATAAGTCAAATCAAACTAAATGAAACTAATGAAAATATTTGACTTGTTCTTTCTTTAATTGTTCACGAATACAACCATTCACAAATCAAATTCAAATAAAACAAATAAAGTAATTAACAAGAGTATAATATAACAATGAACAATCAAATTACTTTTAAAATTCCAATAAAAATACAAAAACCCTAAATCACTAATGTATAATTCATAACAAAAAACACAAAATGAAACACCAAGATCATAAAAACTACCTAATTAGCAATATTAGGCTCATTTTTTTGTAGGGGATTCACTCAACGCTATAATTAACTAGGTTTCGAAAACCTAGATCGGAGTTTACAACTAGTCAAAACTCTTGTGCGGTTAATTTTCATATTGTATTAACCCTTATTTTAAGATTGCAATTAAATTCCATAACCTTTTAATTTAAATAAATTATGAAGGATAGAGACATTTGTGGAGTAGCCACCATATCTTGAATCTAGATGTAAGGGATATATGAGGCCAAAATGGAATAGAATGTAAAACCTTCTACACCTGTCAACAAAATAATCATTAAAATATAATTGGCCCATCAACTTTTCCTTCTAATTGGCAGTTTGGTACATCAAATTATTACTTTTAATTTATTTATTTCTACCATGTTTGAATTGTTCATGAAAAAAAAAATCCTATCATGATTGGAATACTAAAACCTCAAAAGAATGAGGACGGGTATTGAGGTATGGACATATGGAAATTGATAAGAAGTTTTGTCGATTCAGGGTTATCAATTATGTATAAATTAAGTAATAGTATTAAGTAAAAGTATACTTAAAAAAATATAAGTATCATGATTTTAGCCATTAATAAAAAAAACACGGATCATGTATTTCAACTACATACCTCTATTTTAAAATTTTTTT
This sequence comes from Deinandra increscens subsp. villosa, assembly GCA_039602395.1. Lineage (NCBI taxonomy): Eukaryota > Viridiplantae > Streptophyta > Magnoliopsida > Asterales > Asteraceae > Deinandra > Deinandra increscens. The sequence goes on from JBCNJP010000010.1 coordinate 113,205,773, forward strand.
ATTATTTCCTTTTTTCGACTCGTGTGTTAATATTTCATTTTAGTATCTCATCATGTAGAAAATATATATTTCTATGATATTATTTATATTCTATATGTTATGAAGTTTACATATTTTTGATATATTGAATGATTCATGTTGATGCTGATATCTACTAGTTAACATGTTTTACTTTATATAGTTGTTGAAAATAAAAATAAAAAAATTAGAATGACAAGAAAAATAAATCCACCTGAAAACCCCAACATATATTTTTTAACAAACTAATCTAATAGATTAACATATATTTTTAACAAACTAATCTAATAGATTAACAGGTTTTTTTTTTTAACAGCTAAATCTCTACACCTGCTTTTGAACTCATAACTTTTTGATTGTAAGACACCACTTTACCACCAAGCTATCCCCTTAAGAACATAGAATAATATGTGTACTCGATATTTACTCATATTCATGGTACCCACTGGATTTTGAGTCAGATATGAGACAAAAATTTACAATCATATTAAAGACTAAGTTTATTAATGCACGTTCCAAGCCTGCTCATTGCGATTCCTAATTTATAATATGTTACTAAATTTAAATAAGATTTAAATAAAGATCAATTATTAAAGTATAGATGCATGTAATAATCATGCGATAATATAGTTTTATTTCTTTTAAAACGGCTAATACATACCGTTCATCTTACTTCAAAATATGTTTTCTTTGTTTGGACTTTGGAATAAGAGTTTAACCTTCAAAAGACTTGAATTGAGATATCATTATTTCATTAGACTCTAAGCCCATTGATAATAGAAAATATAAAATTTAATTATCATTCCATTTTTTTTTTCCAACTTTTAAAAGGTTAATTAATAAATGTAAAAGGGACAAAAGAAGAATGGTGCCAAAATCTATCTGCATCTCGTCCATATGTTGTTCTTGGCAATCAAGTCCTTATCCCAAATCTATGGTCGAATCTTTTTGTGTATTTTTTTCTAATATAATTGTTGACGGGTTTAATTATTTCGATTGTTTTAACAATTTGTAGAAAAATAGTTGTATTTGTGACTTATGATTTATATATATTTATTGTTATGTTACTGTTTGATTGACTTGGTTCTAAGATAGATTATCATTAGTTTTCTAATTGTGTTGGTTCCATCCTTAGTTATTTAGTTAGTATAGTTAATTGGTTTAATCCCTCACATTTGTGTGTTTGTCGTTTAGAAAGAAAAAAAAAGTTAATTGGTTTGCTTCTTATAAACCATCAAAGTTGATAATTAAAGAAACAATTATTTTACACGCTTTTGTATGGTTTTAAATAAAAACTTGAAGGGTTTAAATCTTTATAAGTAAGAACTTTGATGGTATTATAAAATAATAAATTGCTCTTAAAAAATACCAAAATGATAAAGTTAGTCTTGCACTAAAGTGGATTATTGTAATGTCAAAATTTAAAAACATGTTGAAATACTTATTTTTATAGAACAACAAGCTTTGTTTTACGGTTCTTACTTTATAAAATGTATAAAAATGGATGATTATGTTATACTACATGAAACTTGATCTGACTTAACGTTTAACGTATGAGATGAGTATAACACTTACCCTTATGATTTTGGTCCACATCTTTTTCTTTATTTTTAATTTGTGTTTCAAACTAAAATTACAAGAATACTATATTTTCTAAAATGTATAATAAATACGGAAGTGAATGGGTTGATAATGATGAATCGTGTCATGACATTATCATTTGTATTTTTAAATTAAATGCATAGCCACTTTTAACTGAAAGAGACATGGCCTGAGAGCCACCGTTGAAATTATGTGTATCTATCCCTTGTAATAATCTCTATCAAATATTTAATTTTAATAAAATACTTAGATTTAAGTAAATAAGAACATAACATACCCACATGTTCATATAAAATTATCCCCAATCACTAATATAATGCTCGGTTTAATGGCGTGTTGGACGATTCCTTGAACATGGTAATATAAACATGATTAAATAGTACTTGGTAGTTCAACAACCGTAGTCATGCTCTGTGGAAGACATTTTGATCCTGATTGCTGCAGTGATGCTATAGGATTTCATGAAACAAGTGATCGAGTTCCCATTTAAAGTATACGGTGATGATAGTGAAGGCGGGAGGAGTCCCACGAATTCTAAAGAGGCGGAGAAGGTCACGATTTTGTGATAGATGATTAGAGGTGTTCAATCTCTCCCTAATAATCTCTATTTATACACCGAAGGAAAACCTTAATTTAGTTTAGGTAAAGGTAATAATGTACATCAAGTAAATACCGCTTAGAAAACATAGGGTTATTTAGGTCAATGATCATATAAGATAAATTATGACTTTTGAGCCACAAGAAAGACAAATCTAACATTCCTTTACTTGGCCAGGTTATCATTAATAATGAGTTATTAGATAAGTCTAATTAAATGTTAATTAATACTCATTTTAGTTTTAAATCAAATTAATTTATAACAGAAAAATACAGTTATATAACTTTTTTTTTTTTTTTTTTTGAACAGCACAGTTATATAATTGATTATTCAATTTAAAACCCTCGTTATTCATACTACATGTAGTTTATCTTTTTAGCACACAAAACCCTTAGGTTAATTGCAATACTCTCCCCATTTCCCCAATCCCCCACTCTATTTTTGGTGCCACCTCATCATTCCCCACCCCTTCCCATTTTTCCCCATTTTGTGTGCAATGGTTTCCCCATTTCCCCATTTCCCCAATCACTTTTTTATAATAAAATAATTAAAATAAAATACTAATTAAAACATTACAAATAATAAAAAAAACTATTTTTTTATAAATAAAAATTAAATCCTAATATTACAAATAAAAAAAACTCCTAAAATTACTTATTTAATCCTAAAATTACTTTTAATCCTAAAATTACAAATTATAAAAAAAAAAGACTACTTGTAACACCCGAAGAGTTTTGCTCGAATTTTTTGAGCAATGGTTTTAGCCTCCTCGCTCGGGTCGCGTTCAATCCTATCGACATGGTGTAGGAGGGTTGAGATTTTATAAAATTAAAAGGAAGTTGGAGATTATATAAAATTGAAAGGAAGTTGGAAGTGGGAGATAATATAAAGTTTAGAGAGAAATGGAGAAGTGTGTGTGAAAATGGTTTGAATGGGGTGGTTTAAATAGGTAGAAATGGTAAAAAGTAAAAAAAAAATAATTTTTTTTTAAAAAAAAGGGATTAAGCCGTTGGGAGGGGGGGCCCACACCAACGGCTCTCTCCCCACTTTCAAATTCGTCGAGCTCGGCACCCCAATGTGCATCCCCGATCGGGGCTCCCGAACCCACCGCAGTGGTGTTCCCGATCCCACCGAAGCCACCGAACCCCCCCCGAACCCCCCTTCCCCGATTGTATTGCAATTAACCTTATATCTTTCGTCCCCTATTCGCAATCCACGCCTATAGATCGGTGTCATGTATAGAATAGTGGAAAGGGTATTATGTGCCAAAAAACAGAACATGAGGGTAGGTTGTGTACATGTAATTACTAACTTCAAGTGCTCTTATTGAAGGAGAAGCTATGCTCGTTTGAACTAATCTCTTTCTATTTTAATTAAACTAACCTCTTTTAGTTTAACTGAACTTGCCATTTAAACCATAAACTTTATTTTTTATGTTTTTGTCCAACCACAAATTGACAACTATCTTCTCATAAACTTTTTTTTTTTCATATCTAACATAAAAAAGTATGAATCAGATGTATTGTGACATTTTAAATATATATTTGGGACATGCTTATTTTTATTTATGTTTCGAAAATAAGTTTGGTTTAAAACATACACATGATACTATACAAGTCATTTAAACACGTATGTATACATCATTAAAGTTGTACACATATTTAACGTCGATTTTTACATGGTTCAACACTCTCACCGCAACAAGAGAGGTGGGTTTACACTTTACATAGAAGTGTTAATTTTACTTTAAAACATTTCAAGGGCGTTAACTTTTCTCGTAGTTTAACGGGGTGTAACGCGTATCGATTTAATACTAATTTTATGTGATTGAAATGCAAGTGAATTGATCTGAAATTTACAAAAGTATGAAACCAATACAGAGAAAGAGTTGTCCCGGTGGTTATCAGGTGATGTGTGGAGATTCAGGACCTTAAGGTTATGAGTTCGATCCCTGAGTCTCAAGTTTTACCCCCAAGTCGTTCACGAAGTTGAGTTTTTCTTGAAATGAGCTCAATTGTTGGGCCTGAGCTACTCTAACAATATCACCGTCAGGATGCGTGTTTTAACTGGTTCACGGGTGAAAGAGCCTTTTATCATTGTGTTCTCCGGATAGCTAAGACGTTTGTTAGTTGCTCGTTAAAAAAAAAGTAAATAAATAAAAAAATAAAATAAAAAATTTGCACTCTAGTGAACTCCAAAGGTGTGATGCACCCACCCAACACTATTGCATACGGTTAATGTGACCCACTTTGGAGTTAATAGTTAATACCAACGGTCGCCGTGAATCTCACCGCCGACGATTCAGTTCTCCGGCACCGTCTCGCCGATGGCTCGTTCGTTTATCTTACTATACTCACTCTCCCGCCGGCGAGTCTCCGATTCACTCAGAAGCTTATTCTTTATACCCACAGCTTTAGCTCTCACCACTTCTCTCTTCATTCTTTTCTACATTTCATCAACCTCTAATCTCTTCACTCCTCATCCTCACCGCCAATCTCGTCGCCATTTTCTTCAAAACCCTAATGGGGTTTCTTCCAAATTTGATAATTTGCAGACCCCAGTTGAAAGTCAACCCCAATCTAGTCTTGATTTTGACTCCTTGACTCCCAATTTGGGGGTTTTGGAAGATCGTGCCGGAGGTGCGAAAACAATTCCGGGATCAAATGGTACGAATATTTTTCATATTTCTCTGCTTTCAAATGTAGTATTTCCGGTGCTAATAAAGTAACACACTTGAATTTTGACTTTTAAAGTCAAACTATAAACTTTTCAGATTCTGCATTGATTTATATTCCATTAAGACCAAAGATTAATAATTTATTATAGGGGGAGTTTGTTTCAACTGACCGGGCTGACTGGTCAAGTCAACTTTGACTCGGTTCGGTTTCGATTTTTGTTATAGAAAAGTAAAAATCGAAACCGAACCGAAGTTTTCGGTTCGATTTTGTCGGGTTTTTTTTTCCAGTTATTGGTTATTTCGGTTTAGTTTTATCAGTTAAATCGGTTTCGGTTCGGTTAATTCGGTTTTCTGCTCACCCCTAGTTTGATTACGCTAAAAAATATGGCTGACTCGGTCAGAACCACTGAGTCAGGAGGTGGTGAAGATAGCAAATGGGCCTTAGGAGGTCCGAATTGCGCGTTTATTTAAGAATGTTCTTATTAGTGTCTTAAAAAACCCGGGATTTAAGGGGTAGCTTAACACACCGGGCAAACCCAATATCAACATAAAGTAAGAGATATGCTAGGTTCGTAAGGAATACTTGACTTCATATATCGCGTAAAGTAGGAGATAAACGCGTTTTAAGTGTATTGGTTATGTAGGGGATTTGAACTCTTAAGTTAAGCGTGCTTGAAAGACAGGAATCACTAAAATGACCCATGACCCTGAGAAATTTTTACTCGAGCAACCAAAAGTAAATTTCCCAGCTTCTCATGGGTAAAGTAGAAAATATGGGATTTGGGACTTTAACCTTGCTCTTGTTGCCATTGTTCTTGGTGAAAATTCTTGTTTTGTGATCTTAAATATGCTTTGATTCTTTGGTTAAACTTTAGGAAACTCTGCTGTAAATGAGATTATCTTCCATGATCCAGACATCTTTACACAAGACTACATCAAAATGAACAAGTCTTTCAAGATTTTCATGTATCCGCATAACAAAAACGACCCATTCGCCAATATTCTACTGCCAGTTGAATTCGAGCCCGAGGGGAACTATGCTAGTGAGAGTTTCTTCAAGAAAACACTCAACAATAGTCATTTTTTGACCCAAGATCCCTCCAAAGCAGATCTGTTTTATCTACCCTTTTCAATTGCTAGATTAAGACATGATCCAAGGGTGGGAATTTATGGTATCCAAGATTTCATCAAAGATTATATCTTTAATGTTAGTCACTATTACCCTTACTGGAATCGGACGGGTGGTGCTGACCATTTCTATGTTTCTTGCCATTCAATTGGACGGGTTGCCATTAATAAAGCGGAAGAAATCAAACTTAATGCCATTCAAGTTGTGTGTTCTTCGAGCTATTTTCAATCCTCGTATGTTCCTCATAAAGATGCATCCTTGCCACAAATTTGGCCTCGGGGAGAAGATGATCCCCCAAATATTATATCAACCCATAGGTAACATCTTTTTTTTTTTTTGCATATGATTTTCAAATAGTTCTAGAGCTTGATTTTCTAAGCTGATTAATACAATTTTGCAGCAATTACCCCTCTTATGATCTGAATTATTTTTCTGGTTTTATTTGCATAAATGGGGTCACAAAAAGGTTAAAAAACTATGTGATGGACACAAATGTAGACAAATTATGGAACCAAGTAATTGAATATTCGTTTTTCTTACTATTATCGCGTATATGATATTCTTGATCTTAAAAAGACATATATAAAGATGTTCAAGAAGTTTAATTTAGTTACTCTTAACTTAATAAAAATGTAGTTTTTAACAAAACCCTTATTTGGTTTCAGTTGTTTAACCTTAAAAAAAACTTCTTTTTTTTAAACCACCCTTAGATTTCTCAAAGAAACAGCTTTAGTTTTTGAACTTTTGTCATCAAAACAATTTTGCAGGAAAAAACTAGCATTTTTTGCAGGAACTATCAACTCCCCAGTTCGCCAAAAACTTGTCGAAACATGGCAAAACGACACATCGATCTCTGTGCACGCAGGTCATCTAAACACGTCATATGAATCAGCACTTCAAGACAGCAAGTTTTGTCTCCATGTAAAAGGGTTTGAAGTAAACACAGCTCGAATAGGTGACGCATTTTATCATGGTTGTGTTCCTGTGATCATTGCAAACCATTATGATCTCCCATTTGCAGACATATTAAACTGGAAAAGCTTTTCGATAGTCATTGCAACTTTAGACATCCCGTTGTTACAAAGGATCCTTCGGAGTTTAAGCACTGATGAATACGCTAATTTGCACAAAAACGTGCTAGAGGTTAGGAGACATTTTCGTTGGCATGTTACTCCGGTTGATTATGATGCTTTTTATATGGTTATGTATGAGTTATGGCTCCGTAGAAGCTCTATTAGAGTTCCATTAAGTTAGAGGTTTATATATATAATTGTAAATATTTGTAATAGCATGACATTTTGCTTATATGGTATTATGTCACTTCCAACATTTGCAGGTTTTGAGCATTCTTTTTGGCTCCTTATTACACATGAGGAGTCAAAATCTTGAATTGAACATAAATAAGTTCTAACTAATAGATTGCAGCTAGGTGTGTAAATGAGCCAAGTCGAGCCCATCTAGGCTCGGCTTGTGGAGAATTATTTAATCTCGAGTTCGGCTCGTTTATTATTAATTTTTATTTATTTATATATTATTATAATTAAATTTGTATATATTTAGAAATTATACATTTTTATATAGAAAATAATACATATTATTTACTTATTATATCATAATTTTATATATAATAATTATTATATTTTAAATATATTAAAAATTTCATATAAATAAAAAGCTCATTTAGGCTCGTAAGCCGGCTCGAGCTCGATATGTAAAGCTCGGGCTTGAGCTCGTTTATTAAACGAGCCCTATTTGAACTTAAGCTCTGCTCGAGCTCATTAAGACTCGACTCGTTTCGAGCTTTTTATCAAGTCGATCTCGAGTAGCTCACGAGCAGCTCGGCTCATTTACACCCATAATTGCAGCAACTCTAAAACAGTGACCATTTAGCAAAATGCAATATTGCCATTCACAAAGATAACTTGACCATAGTTGTCCCAGATTTAATAATTTTTAAAAGAAAAAACTATAATTTTTTCTTTTTTTTTAAATATTTATCATATTAAAACGTTTTATAAACAAATAAACATACCTAGTAATATTCGCCAGCGACTATTAAAACGTTTAATATATAAAAAAGCATTAAATCTGAGATAACAAAAATGAAAAATGCAAAACCTTAATCCCTAAAAGCACATTACATACAAATCTTCAAATCTGGACCAGCAGTTAGTTAACCTCTAACTTGATTTAACCGGTTCTGTAGTAATCCCGTATCCAAACGGGTACAACGGGTCATAATGCGGGTCACCCACGTTCATCGGGAGCTGATCAACCGTCTTGAACCACGTACGCGCAAGCTTACCCGTAAACCCATAATCACCAAATAACACATCCGCCACGCCTTGACCCTCGCTTCCGGGAAGCCAAGCCGCAACCAATGCATCCATGTTAGAAACATACGGTTGGAGCACAACCGGTCGACCCGAAACCAACACCACAACACACTTAACGGCCCCACATACGTTCACGATTGTGGTCGGGCCTGGTTCGGGTATGGTTAGGTTCAAACTGTCCCCAACCGTCTCGGAATACGGGTACTCGCCCGTTACGACTATGGCGTAGGAAAAGTTGTTAGATTTGATGAACTCGGGGGTCGGGTTTTCTTGATACACGACTTCGGTTTCCGGGTCGACCGTGTTCTTAATCGCGGCCAGAATCGTGGTACCTGAAATAATTCAAAAAACCTTAAATTTTTGTTGTGAAAATATTTATATTAAACCGAAAGGTAACATACATGACCTAAGTCAACACGTAGGAAAGGCGGGCAACAAGCTGCGCCGCCAACCCTTAAATGAGAAGCCTGAAACACGTAGGGCTGTAAACGAGATGAGTCAAGCCGAGCGAAGGTGAGCTCGGGCTCGGCTCGTTTATTAAAAATCGAGCCGAGTCGAGCTAGCTAGTTTATTTTTTTAAATTTATATTATTTACACATATTAATATATAACATAACAAAAACGTAATATTTTAACATACTTATTATGGAAAATTTAAAATTTGATGTTTATTTATTTAACAAAAATAGTTATTATTTATTAAAAAAATATCATATCAGTTTTATATCTTATTCTAATTGAATGTTTTTTAAAGAAAAATACTATAGACTTAAAGTTTATTAAAAATACTATAAATTTATTAAAAAATATCATATCAGTTTTATATCTTATTCTAGAAAACTTAGTATTTAACTCAAAAAAAATATATAATATAAATGATAAACTTAAAGTTTTTGGGTTATATCTACCTATATATACTAAAATTTGAGCTTCAATTTAAACGAGCAAACGCGCGAGCCAACGAGCTAACTAACGAGCGAGCCTGGCCTTGGCTTGGGCTCGGCTCGTTTAGAAACCGAGCTGAGCCGGCTCGGCTCGTTTATAATCGAACCAATTTCAAGCGAGCTACTTTCGAGCTTTTTTCCGAGCGAGTTTCGAACGAGCCACGAGTTTTTTAACAGCCCTATCCAGGTTGTGTTTGACTTGACCTTTTTAGTTTTGTTTTTCTTTTTAAAAAACTGTTTTCCATATCGCATGACACTAATTATGAAACATATGATACGCACCTATCGTAATATTTCCGCTTTGCCCGTGCCACTCGATGGTCCAGCCACCACACTGGTTACCAATATCATCGGCATGCGTCCCGGCAACGAGTATTTTTTTCGACTTTTTCGGGAGGGGAAGCAACGGTTCGGTGGCCGTTTTACCGTTCTTCAACAAGACTAACGACTTCCTAACCGCTTCCCGAGCCAGTTCGCGGTGCTCGTGACTTCCAAGGTATTTTACCATGGTCAGATCCGCTAACGGGTTTTCGAACAAACCCATCACGAATTTGACCCGCAAAATCCTCTGGACCGCATCATCAATCCGGGTCATCGGGATAAACTTATTCGTTACTAAATAACTCAACCCGTCGATGAACTCCGTATAATTATACGGTACCATTATCTGCAATCCAAATATTGTAATTCAGTACCCTTTCGGGATCGAAAACAAGTGAAAGTATAAACCGAATAGATTTTGTTGGTTATACGGGTCACGGGTCAGGAACTAACCATGTCTAGACCAGCCTCGACGCTTTGTAGAATCGAGAAAGTGTAGTTAGCGTGAGGCGGATCGGTTAATCTATCGATACCTTGCCAATCAGAGATCACAAACCCCTGAAAATCAAAGAGCACGATAAAAGATTATTAGAAAAAACGAGTAAAACTATAAACCGAATATTGTATATGTTTTTCAATTTAGTAACAATATACCAACACCGAAAACAAATAAAAGTATAACTTAAATACCGTACCGATTAGTCACTTCAACTTCGGTACAGTTTCACAAAATGTCAAAAACAATATCAGTTTTGTCGGTATTATTATAAATACCGATAATGGATGAATGTAGAAGCCAAATATTTTAGTGATGTTGTCGGTTTTGGTACTTTGTCATTAAAAGTACCGAAACCGAAAACATGTAAAACTAAGTATTATAAATATCGAAAATGGGTGAATTTAGAAGCCAAATGTTTTAGTGTTGTTATTGGTTTCGGTACAGTATCATTAAAAATACCGAAACCGAAAACTTGTTCGATAAGTACTGTTGTACCGGTTTCTTATGGTACCGATACCGGGCATAAAAAGCTCATCCCTATTCACAAAAACTCTTTCTTACTCTGAATTTGACAGTATTCTTCAAGAAATTAGTGACAAGCCGATGATCTCCATGCATTTTAGCTCCATTGACACTCGAGTACGAGATCATAATCGTCGAAACGCCTTTGAGTACCGAATCATAGTAAGCCGGCATATGGATGCTGAACAATCCGTGCGGGCTTATAACGGTGTTGTTCTCGTTGATCCCTTTCGTCGTCCCACCGTCCCCAACGAAGTGCTTGGCACACGCCACCACCTTTTCTCTGCATATATAAACTCGAAGATCAGATTACGAGTATTCGTATTCGAAAGATCATTGAAACCGAATCATAAAAGTACTAGTTATAGATATATTAGTAATGTTGACTATTATAGAAGGGTACTAAATGTATTTTACAGATCTATAAAATACATTTAGTACCCTTCTACAATAGCCAACTTACGAGTATTCGTATTCGAAAGATCATTGAAACCGAATCATAAAAGTACTAGTTATAGATATATTAGTAATGTTGACTATTATAGAAGGGTACTAAATGTATTTTACAGATCTATAAAATACATTTAGTACCCTTCTACAATAGCCAACATGAAATAAAGCACTAAAATGGGTGTCACATGTCTTATTTCTAGAACATCCACATCAGCATTGTCACATGTCAAAACCACATTCAAGTATCAATTTATTAGATTATCAATTAAGTATAATTACCAAATTTGTTAAAACTATATTTCTATTTTTTTTTAAAAATTGACAAATTTAATGTGAATTTGATAAATTACTCAATAACTTGATTATTTAAAAAAAAAAACTAATCAACAATTTGTCAAACATAATAAATTTGATTATTTTAACCGTTTTTTATATGTATCTAAAATGAACTCAACCCGTGTAATACACGGGTTACTAACCAAGTAACTAATAAAAAGGCTTACTTTCCGCCTACGAAAGGTACGCCTTTTCGACTATCAGGTGGAATGTCTCCTTGCAATCCTGGAATAAGTTCGGTCATTTGACGAACGATTGCTGGATCTTCGCTGTAGCTTTCGAAGCAACGGCCCCATCTTGGATCTCTGCAAACCTGTCAATATCAAGATTGCAGTTACAGTTTAGAAATGTTAAAGTTTTTGGTACGAAACCGTGTGATACGAGGAGAATGAAGTGGTTACAGCGATACAGGGTGCAAAGGCGTAGTTGATCCCCGTTGCTCGGACTTCGAGAGCGGTTGCAGCGCCGATTTTTTTGATGAGTTCAGGGTCCCTGCAAGATGAGCTCAAGTTTTTGTCAAATGAGTCACTTCATCTAGTCACTAAAGACTCAAAAACAAACATTGCCTGAAGCCTTAGTTTGAGCTTTACAAAAAAATATTAGATGATTTTCACATGAAAAATGTTCAAAGTTATAAACTTTAAGTTTATGAGTTTTACCATTTGTCAAAACAAAATGGTGAATACTCAAACTCCTAAATGGTTACAAAGGGTAAAAAGGTAATTTTGACTCAAGAATGATCCAAACTATAAATCTTGGTAAGTTCTAAAAGAAATAAGAGGCTAACATGGCCTGAAGCCTTAAATTTGAGCTTTACAAAGAAATATTAGGATTTTTACATAAAAAATGTTCAAAGTAGAAAACTTTAAGGTTCTGAGTTTTACCATTTATCAAATGACCAAATGACAAAATGGGGAAATTCCCTCAACATCATAGATACTCCTAAATTGGTTACAAAGGGTAAAAATGTAATTTTGACTCAAGAATGATCCAAACTATAAATCTTGGTAATTTAAAAAAAAAATTAAGAGACAAACATGGCCTGAAGCCTTAATTTGATCTTTACAAAGAAATATTAGGTGATTTTCACATGAAAATTGTTTAAAGTAAAAAACTTTAAGTTTCTGAGTTTTACCATTTATCAAATGACAAAATGATGAAATTCCCTCAACATCATAGGTATACCTAACGGTTACAAAGATGGCCTGAAGCCTTCATTTGAGCTTTACAAAGAAATATTAGGCAACTTTCACATGAAAATTGTTCAAAGTAGAAAACTTTTAACTTTCTGAGTTTTACTATCAAATGACAAAATGGTGAAATACCTTCAACATCATAGATACTCCTAAATGGTTACAAAGGGTAAAAGGGTAATTTTGACTCAAGAATGATCCAAACTATAAATCTTGGTAATTTCTTATAAAAAAGAACAATAGGAAGACTTGCCTTGTGACTCCAAGACCAATATTGTGAGGAAAAATTGTAGCTTTATAGACATTGTTGTTGCCATGCACAGCATCAATCCCATAAATCATGGGTATGCCTAAACGGGTCGCCAATGACCCGTTTTGGAACCCATTTACCATATTAATCCATGTCTCTGGCGACGCCTGTTTCGCTGGAACACTCCCACCGCCACTCAATATACTCCCTACACGCAATCCGAATAAAACAAGAAGAGAAAAGATTATAAACATGAATTCTTGAAATCAAATGAAGTAACACATGTAAGTTTGTTTTGAACTTTTGATTACCAATGAAGTATTTCTGCATTACATCAGGAGAAGCTACAGATCTGTCAATTTGTGTCATTTGACCGATTTTCTCCTCCAAACTCATTCGATTCAATAAGTCTTTTATTCGAACGTTAAGTGGTTGTTTCGGATCTTTGTATTTTAAGGTTTCTGAGGCAGCAATGGCAGCCCAATAACAACACATCATCATGATCACCAGAGCAGTTGGAGAAAGTTTTGCCATCTTTCAGCTCCTATATTATTAATTAAAAGTTTAAAACCAATTGATTTTGGCTTTTTGAAGTTGACTTCACTTTCAGAGTAAACAGCTGCAAGTTTCAATTTTTTTAAAAAAACTTGCTATCTTAAAAAACAATAAATCTAGCAAGATCTCAAAACTAAGTAAATGGGCTAAATTCCATTCACAAAAATCCTATTTTAAGAACATTTGGTAAAGGGTATATCTGTCTTTCATTCCACACAACCTAAACATCAGTGTCAAAGCTCTCAGGAACCTCAAAAATTTTACACAAAATAATCATAATCTTTATACTCCCTCCCACTCAAAACCCCAAGTTTTTTTACACAAGTTAATCATATTTAACCCGTTTAATAAACGGGTAATATAATATGGTTAACCTTATTAATTATACGAGTCATATTCAGGTTGTCGTATTTAACCTGTGTAATTAAACAAACCGACCCATTTAACTATTTGTTAAAACCTGAATAATTCGTTTACAACTTGATGAACATCCATGAGCTCATTTGACACGTTTAGATAAATAAGTAAAAAGGAATCGTGTAATGTTTTTGACACAATAATTGTATAGGTTATGTTCGGGTTGAACAGTCCAATCAGAAAACCCGAAACACACCAACTTGACACGATTGACACCACTAAAAACATAATTAACATCCAAACAGCAAGTTTGAGCAGAATAAGGAGTAAAGAAACGAGGTAACAAAAAAAAAAAGTTTTGATTTGTAACAAATTTGTAACAAAGATTGCATGCAACTTACAGAAAAGGAGCTTGAGAGAGATTAATGAACCAAAAATAGCGTTGTGGGGATGAATTTGGAGAACGTTTGGTGGTGGCTGTGGGTTTTATAGGGAATCGTGTGAGTTTAGGGGGTTTTGTTGAGGTTTTTAATTTTGAAATACCGATAATGATTCGAGGTTGTTTTAAATGTTTTTTGACCGGATGCTTAACGTCTATTTTAAAAATACCTTTTTGAAATTATGAGATTTCCAAGTTATAAAATAATACATGTTTTACGGGAGTGCTTAACAGTTATTTTGAACTCATAATTAAAAAAACTAAAAACATTATAAAATATAATATGTTATGTAATATATACGTACAAAACCAAAAAAATGTTATAAAAAATGATGAATAATCTTATGACTCTTTTTTTTGGAACGGCAATAAACAAAAAATATATATATTATAAAAAATGTTTTTTATGACTCTTGCAGAATAAAAAAAACAAGAAAAAAAGTAGAGGAACTAAAAAATATTATATAAAAAACATATCAATTTTATGTTTTTATGTGAGTCATGCACGCCTAGATGTTATATAGGAATTTATATATAATACAAAATACAATGGCTCTACAACACACACATTCAACTATTCATAAGTCTCCTCCAATTATACAATGACACGTGGCAATTTTTTTTTCTTCCATTTTTCATCTTTCAACTTTGGGTTCTAAATTGTTGCTAATTATTCATATATAAACTCCGATTACATGCGAAATTTAAAAAATAAAGGGAAGCGATCTTCTCTAGAAAAATTGGATTTGTGTCTAAAATTAGTTTTGTTTTTTTATATCACTAATTAAACGTTAGATGTTATAGTTGTTCGGTGTTAAAAAAAAATACAAACTTTTGATTTGTCACTGATTACGTTACTTTTTGTTTGATGTCAAATAAAAAAAAGTACAAAGTTTGGATTTGCCACTAATTGCTAAACTTTTTTTATATTAAAAATGTTAAATGTTATAATTATTTAATGTTTTTGATGTTAAACAAAAAAAAGGAGGTCAACTTAAAAGTAATTATCTTTGCTAAGGTTTTAGTCTTTTTTTTGGAAATTGGCTTGACCGAGGATATCCATTCAAACACTCAACATCTTGCACAGTTGTCCCATGTTCACACCATCATTCCTCTTCATCCCTTCACGCCATCCACCACCATCCCTTACCTGCTTCGATTGCAGTCTTCCACCAAAAAGGAACCATACTTCTCCCAAACGACAGAGAATCACGTTCTTCTATACAGTGTAAAGCAGTATGGCATACTTGCTTCATCTACAAATCACGCATACATGTACCTGCAAGTTAAGATAATCACGCATATATCTCACTGTACCTTGAATGCTTTGGTACCTTACTCTTGGATGCTGAAGATGTTATATACATGCTCTCAATTTCATTAAACCTGACTCGCCACTTCTACGTCCTAAATCATCCCAAATTGATAGGTATTTACGACTGCCGTTTTGTTTCTTAACTTAGAGTGGTAACTAGGGTAGTAATTTTTCTTCTGTGTTCCTGAAATTTAGGTATCATTTGTTTTTTTACTTCGTTTTCCTCCTTTAGTTAGGCAGCTCTATGTTTGTTTTTGTTTGCCGTTTTGGTATATGTTGTTGATTTACTTCTTCCTTTTGTTAGCATATAAATTGTTTTTGGAAATGCCTGATCGTCGATGTCTTAACTGGGATTCGTTTGAAAACATTTTGGGACCTGTTCTTGGGATTAATGTTCATTTAGTTGTTTTTCTATGCTGTCTAAGCTTCTATTATGCCTTTAGACACATATTTGGATTGTTTTTGGGATCGTTGTCTGATTTTTTTATGTGGTCTTAAGAAATTTTTACCCCTTTTCTATACTGTGGAGGCTTGATTCTTTATGGTTTCTTTCTTTCTAGGTTTCTTTGGCTGTGGTTGTTGTCGGATCAGCAAAGGTCACTAGATACCTAGGTATGGCTATATTATTTTAACACATTATTATAGCTAACCTGGAACTAATTTCATACCATCTAACTCCCATAGGTACCCTGCAACTCTGGAATCAACTGATGTCACTGTGATGTACATAGAACCCCTTTTTCAGAACTTGACGGAGGTTTCAAACAGGTAATTTATGGTCACATCCCCGGTTAAGCCAAACACTCCAGTAGGAAAAGCATCCCACAAGGTCATTGCATCAGCTACAGGTACTAAACACAAACTGTTAATATTGTTAGTGTCAATACCGAGCATGCAGCTGTTGACCCAATTCACAATATTACTCAACCATAGTATCCTTTACCATTTAGCTTCTTGAAAAATAACGTTGAAGAATTTTGTTAGATTTTCTTAATGAGGTTCTGAGTTTATCATTGTTGATTAGAAATCAGGTTTATAACCACCAAATATTTAGTCTTTTACACTCTTGGTTTATATCAAAAAAATTACAGCCATGATGTTAGTCTTGGGGTTTCTTTCATGTACTTATCCCCAAAAAAATTACATGCATCATGTTAGTCTTGCGGTTTCATTCATGTACTTATCCAAAGAAAATGACATATGGTATTGAAATATGCAGATGAAAAACCATCCTCTCCAAAGAAACTGAAGGACAAGGAGACACCCGACCCGTCCTCTCCAAAGAAGCTGATAAACAAGGAGACACCCAATCCATGATTGCTGAAAGGGAAGTGTTATTTTTGTAGATGAAGGTGCATCTAACCAAAGGCATAGCCCAATATGTATCTAGGGTGCCTCTTGAAAAGTATTTTGTAATAGCAACCTTCATTTCTCAAGACAAAGTAGCTTTTGTAATAGCCATCAAACATGTAATGGCGTATAGGCATGGGCGTGTATGTGCATGAGTAAACTCTCTTTTGTATCATCAACGATGTAATGGCGAATAGGCATAGCCAAGTATGTATATAGGTAAACTATCTTTTGTAATGTCCATACACCCGTGCAACTTTTTTACCTCTAATTACACGCCTCTACAACGTACGCTTCTGATTACACGCCAAAGTCAATGCTTTACAATGTAAATACTGTCTCCCGCCGCAACGCGCGGGCGGGTCACCAACTCGTTTACTATAAAATCGCATTCACAATACACCAATTTCAAGCCTTATGTCACAAATAAAAAATAATACATAATATACACATCTAATTATGTTTTGTTTAAATGTGTAGATTTCTAGCTAAGTATCCTACTCGAGTGCTCAACGGTTAGTTAAGAGCGTTTTAAGTATGGACGGAGCTTATAAGGGCCCGAGAGGACTCGGTTCCCTCTCCCTATTTTTTCGCTTAGAAGTAGAAATTTACACGTATTTCGTGATCCGATAATTTTATACGTAGTGAGTCGGCCCTCTTCGTTTTTCGTTCAAAAGTATGAATTTTATGTGTATTGAATTTCAGACCTACCTATTTACAAAACCTGTTTGATCTCTATATATTTGGTTACTATTTGCCTAAGGTCCATATGAAACTAGTATATGCATATTTCGTCTAGGCTTCTTATAATTCAATGCTATATATGTATTTAAAGGGACATGAACAAATATTAATAAACGCACCAAATGCTTATACAATCTTCTATATATATATATAATAAAAGAAAAGTTTTTGGCATCATAATTTACCATATGACACCATCATATTCATTCTAAACAACTTTTCCCGCCAATAGACATTCACACTCCTAATTATGGAAGTGATTCGTATTCCTATTAAAAAATTATGGATATATATATCCAACTTTTTATTTATTGTCTTCTGAATTATTTAATAACAAATTATTTAATTATTAAAGATATAAAAATACTTAATTGTCGTAGATTATTATTGTATTTATAGTTTTTTTTTTAAAAGTCACTCGTGTAACACACGGGGATAAAAAACTAGTTT
>JBCNJP010000010.1:113224360-113246299 GCA_039602395.1 Deinandra increscens subsp. villosa
CGCAAGTATAAAATTTTATAAAACGGATTCATTATTTTTATGGATGATTAGCCCTCACTATAATTGCTGATGGGTTTATGAGCACAATAGTTTTATTTCAACAAATGTTTTTGATTCATTTCATGCTAGAAAACAAACAAAATATCATCTTTAAAGTTTGATTCATTGGGGCCTGGGGGTAAAGCAAAAGCCCACAAAAGGTACATAATAGCAGAAACAGAAACAAAAAACCACCAACATCAAATTTAAATCCTAAAACATGCCGTTACCAACCACAATTATTCAATAGCTGTTGTTTCACATAAAATCCTCTCCACATCGTATCTTCCAGTGTCCATCGACCAAATCCGCTCACTTAGCGCTAGCAAGAGCAGCACGAAGCTTCTTGGCAGCTGAAACCATGTTCTCAAGGGCGGGCTTCACCTCACCATATTTGCGGGTCTTGAGACCGCAATCAGGGTTCACCCACAAGATGTTGGTCTCCAAAACCGCAAGCATTTTGTTGATTCTGTCATGGATTTCCTCCGTGGATGGTATTCTTGGGGAGTGGATGTCGTAGACACCCGGGCCGATACCAGCACCGTATTTCACACCCTCACGGAAAACTGACAAGAGCTTCTCATCAGATCGGGAGTTCTCGATGGTGATGACATCAGCATCCATGTTGATGATGGAGTGGATGATGTCATTGAAGTTGGAGTAGCACATGTGTGTGTGGATCTGTGTGGTGTCTAGCACGCCAACGTTTGTGATTCTGAAGGAGTGGACAGCCCAGTCCAAGTAGAAAGCATGCTCGGATTTCCTGAGCGGCAACCCTTCTCTCAATGCAGCCTCGTCGATTTGGATGACGGTTATTCCAGCCTTCTCAAGGTCCTCAACTTCATCCTTAATGGCCAAAGCAATCTGGTAGCAAGTTTCGAATCTAAAAAAGAAAAAGATGAATAATTAAGTGTCGAATTAAATGGCTTTTAAAACTGTAAAAGTGGAAGATGATTGATGGTTTATGGTTTATATTTATACCTGGGCTGGTCATTACGAACAAAGGACCAGTTGAGAATGGTGACTGGACCGGTGAGCATACCCTTCATGGGGCGTTTGGTCATTTCTTGAGCCATGGTTGACCAGAAGACAGTCATGGCCTTGGGACGGCTAACATCACCATAGATGATTGGTGGCTTGACACACCGGGACCCATATGATTGCACCCATCCGTTGGCAGTGAAGGCAAAACCAGATAGTTGCTCACCAAAGTACTCAACCATATCGTTCCTCTGCAACAAACAAGCTAATTTTAGTTTTCTGTTATTTGTCAAACAAAAATAAAGAAGAAGAAATA
Organism: Deinandra increscens subsp. villosa; assembly: GCA_039602395.1. Classification (NCBI taxonomy): domain Eukaryota; kingdom Viridiplantae; phylum Streptophyta; class Magnoliopsida; order Asterales; family Asteraceae; genus Deinandra; species Deinandra increscens. The sequence continues at coordinate 113,225,697 of JBCNJP010000010.1, forward strand.
CACAACAAATATTGTTTACCTCTGGCTCTCCATGTACGAGGACGTCAATGTCAAGTTCTTCTTGTAGTTGGACAACTTTGAAGATCTCTTCTTTGATGGCTTTAACATATTCTTCCTCAGAGATCCTATAATAAACCCAAGAATTTGTGAGAACTCAAGCTTGCAAATTAAGCTAATTGAAGAGTAAAGTATGGTATTTATACTGAATTACTCACTTTTTGGCCTTGTACTCACGACGAACCCTTCGGAGTTCAATAGTTTGAGGGAAAGATCCAATGGTGGTGGTGGGGAGAATTGGAAGGTTAAGTTTCTTCTGTTGGGCATCCAATCTAGCACTCACATTGGTTGAGCGACGGTGGTCAGAACCCCTCAAAGCCGCTGCCTGAGAAACGAAAAAGGCCAGATTTTTAATAACGTGAACAACGAAATTCACTTTTTTACATGGGCAAGAATTGAGATTTAATGATTAATATCACTTACAGCCTTCTGGACAGATTCGTTGTTGACTCTTGGTGAGCACTTCCTTGAGGCCAGAGCAGCAGCATTGGCTGCAAAAAATGCCTGAAGAATAACACAAAAAGGCCAAATAAAAATCAAGTCAATGGTGTGTCTAAAATAACAAGTTCAAATATATGAACACATAAAAAAAAATCAAATTACATATTTACATACCTCATCCTTCTGACCAGCCAGAGCCTTGGCCAAAGCACCAACTTCCACCACCTTCTGGGCAGCAAATGCGAGCCAAGATTTGATCTCGTCATCCAACTTGGTCTCGTTCACAAGATCAACAGCAGTGTGTTGGAGTGATGATGAGGTGGACACAACAAGCTTGTCTGAATAATGTCACATTTCATATAGAAATTAATAACTAATACACTTGTTTTGTAATGTTAGTCTTTTGAATCGTGTATACAATAAGTCTTTTGTGTGAACCCAAGGGTTTGACATTTTATCCAACCCAACTTACCAGGCCCGTTTTGCCACCTCTAAACTGTATTCAATGGAAAATTACAACTACCTTTTCCGACAATGGCCTCAAGAGACTCGAGGACACTAAGAGATCCAGCAAGATCGTTAGCCCAGATGTTTCTGCCATCAACAACTCCGGCAAATAGATATTTGCCAGAAGGGAAGCTGGTCTTAACCAGATCAAGAGTCTTCTCACCACGAACCAAATCAAAAGTGTAACCGGTGACTCCAGGCAAGGTGGTTAGGACTTTGAATGCATCAGCAGGGATATCAGCAAAGTAGGTGGCAACAAGAACATTAACACCTGAGCAAGCTGATTCTAGAGCAGTGTAAGCTTTGGTGAAAGCTTGCAATTGATGGGCCTCAAGATCCTTCACAAGGGTAGCTTCATCAAACTGGATCCATGTTGCACCGGCTGCCTTCAACTCAGCAATCACTTCCCTGCAAGATTACTTCTTTGTTAGTTTATGACCCATTTAAAATAAAACACAGACTCAATAGTGGCCAATGAATCAGCAACTGAGTTGCAAGTTGACAAGTCTAGTACTAGTTCAGTGTAACAGATTAAAAAATTATGATAGGGAAACATACTTGTAGATTGGAAGGATTTTGTCAAGTAGGGAAAGAAGATCAAAAGTTTTTTCAACACCCTTTGCAGGTTTAGATAGCAACAAGTAGCTCACTGGGCCAACAAAAACAGGGACGGTATCGACTCCAAGCTGCATAAAGACATAAATAACCACAAACATAAGATTCTAATGCACATAAAAATCCAAATTCAAATCCTTGAAGAACATATAAAGAACACTTACAGCTTTAGCCTCCTTGTATTCATTCACAGCCTTGTGGGAAGCATATGAGAAAGTAACTTCAGGGCCCAACTCAGGGACAATGTAATGGCTGTACATCAAGAGCACAATAGTCAATATTTATATACTTTATTATATATTTATAATTAACAGTTTAATATCAAAATGCAAGAGAAATAACTTACTAATTGGTGTCGAACCACTTGGTCATTTCCATAGCAGGGACAGATGCATTTCCTCTAGCCATTGAGAAGTAAGTGTCGAAACCGATTTCACCACCGTTCCAGTTGTACCTTGGTGGGACAGCTCCGAGCATGGTGGTGGTATCAAGAACTTGGTCATAGTAAGAGAAAGTGTTGCTGGGAATGTATTTGATGCCAGCAGCAGCCATTTGTTTCCAGATGGATGACCTGAGATCAACAGCAACAGTCTGCAAATCCTCGGCAGTGCTCTTGCCATCCCAGAAAGATTCAAGAGCGAATTTCAGCTCTCTCTTGGGTCCCATACGGGGATAACCGACAATGTGAGATGCCATTGATCTGCTCAATCACAATCCAAACCATTTAATTACAACAATAAACAGCAAATCGTGCTAAGTTTGATCCTAAACCGTATACATCTATGATGGAACAATTTGGATCTACCTAAACCGTTTACATCTATGATGGAACTATTTGGATCTAACTAGACAGTTGATTTACAGAGTTTAGTCCCAACTAACATGGATCATCACAAAGACCTTGTTGAAGTTTAACAAATACTAGAAAGATTGCATAAACACGTATAGAAACGGTGTAGAAAGCAAGATTTCACAACACTTGCAGAGAGGCTACTATTATTTATTTAAAAGTTGATTGAGTTTTTCATAAGCAAGAGCCATTCACCAACCCTGAAACTAGTTGTTTATCCACCAACCCCAAAAGCTAGATGTTTGCTGTATTTGTTTCATAAACAATTGAGTATTTTGTCATGAAGGAAACCTAACTCAGATTCCATTAGATCAAGCTCAAAAACAGTTCATATATAACAAACCTAGATCTCTGAATAACATCATACCTAACAGACAGATTCACTTTAGAAACTTTAACCAGATTGAAATTTCTTAGTTTCACGGAGAAACAGATGCTCACTGATCGAAACAAAATCATTCAACCAAAACGATATTTGGATCTAAAAACAACAGATCGAACTGCAGATCTACAGTTCAAAAGCCCTAGAAACCCTAGATCTAAATCCCTGGCTGTAAATAGAAGAATACCGAGCACAATTGCAGCATCCTATAACCTTATCTAAATCTCTTATCTACTGTTTCACATTTTTACTGAAAGTTTAAAACCCTAAAATCCACAACCGTGGCCCCTGGGGGGCCACCGGATGACTAAATTAACGCTCACACGGATATCAATGAGTTACTATACGTCACTGGGCACAGAAATGCATAACTCTAAACAGAAAATGATAAATTGGAACAGATCATGGACGTTTACGACTAGATCTAACTGTGATTTTACCAGATTCACTATATAAATGTCAAACGAAGATGTGATTCGCAATAAACAGTAGCTAATTACTGCAAATCTACGGATCAGTGAGCTGGACGATTGACAGTAGTGTTTCAAATGGATTCAAGTTCAAGTGTTCAACAATGGTGAATTGCAATTAGATGAGTGGCGTACCTGTGAGAAGGTGAGAATGAGGGAAGTTCCGAATCAGATGGGATCTCGAAGGAGACCAGGTGGTAGGTTCTTCCGGGGTAGAGAGAAGAGAAGAATGGTGGACACGATTTGGAGAGAAGGGAGGAGGGGTATTTATACAGATAGAGGTCTGGAGGGGGTGGGTGGGATGATGAGTTGGTGAATGTGTAGTAGATCTGAATTCTGATCTATTTCACCATGGTAGGGCCACTATAGGCAAATTTATTTTATCTTTTTTTACAGTTTTTTTAAACTTTTTACTGATAGATTTGAACTAGATTTGAACTCTCGAACACATAAAAAATTAAAGTTTAATATTTTTCTTAATGGTGTTTATAAATATATTCCAAATCTTTAATATCATGAGTGAGTTTTATTTAAGACAGGTTATTGTAACTGTCTAATATATGATTTGAGACGCCAGATTAGACTCACTCCGTAAACACTATCAAGGAGGAAACTCAACACTTTGAGAAAAACCTCATTTATTCAGGTTTTTAAACTTGAGACGTTAGGACCCCAGACCCTAACCACCATCCTCGTACCATTAGACCAAATGCCTTTTGATTATAGAGTTTTATCTAAGTATCTAACACCAACAATTAACATACAGGTAGGCCAAAGATTTTTTTATAACTACCTTTTAATTTATGAAATCTAGCATAATTGTAACTATGAATCTATGATATTGTTTGTTGTCTCTTTTTTTTTAAAGGTTCGGGTTTTAATTCTTACGGTAGACATGTTAGATGAATTTAGAAGTAAATATGTGTCATTACAAAAATCTTATAAATCTAATTAACTTTCTTATTAAATCAACTAACTTATTTAATGTAGGATTTAAACCCGGACTTTTAAAAAACGGGTCTCAATGCCATTAGACTAGATGTGCATTGGTCATAGTGACACACCTAACTTATTTAATTAAGAAGTAGATTATTAGAATTGTGCTCGGATTTTTACATTTCAGTTCTAGAAATAAAAAGTTACATATATAGTTAGTGTTTATCAAATTATAACCCTTTAACCATTATACACCCATTTAAATACTAATTACCTTCTAGTCTATTGGTATGATAATTTTTTATCCATATAAATGATAAGGGTTTAAATTCATACAAGTACAAGATTAACGACATTATTAAAAAAATTAACTACAAGATTAACGGCATTATTAGAAAAAATTGACTGTCTGTAAGATCTATTTAGATCTACGGAGTGAGATTCGATGAGTGGTGCTAAAAAATTCCGGTTTTCCCCGGATTGTATTTCATCATTTTAGATTTTAGTTGGTTAACCACCGACTAGTTCTATTTAGCATATTTCTTAGTAAATTACGGATTTTGTCCCTGTGGTTTGTCGAAATTTTACCTATCGTCCCTACTTTTCAAAAATTACAGATTTCGTCCCAGACTTTTATCAAAACGTTACGGATTTCGTCCCTAAACCTAACAGACGTTAAAAATGTTAAGTGTGGGTTAAATGACCATTATACCCTCCTTTAAAAACACATTATATATAAATAAAAAATAAAATACAGGTTTATCATCATCATCATGGTGGGACCATCAAGAAAAGAGAGAAACTCTAAAAAGGTTCACGGCGGTTCACGGAAGGTTCACCCATTCCGGCGGCTCTCAAATCTATTTCACCATCGTCACCACCATCTCCGTCACTGGACCATATCCGGTTAATGGACCATATCGGAAGAGCTGAAAGATTGCCCGGAGATTTTTTGAACTCTAGATGCCAAATAAGAGGTACCACAATCGGTGGTCGAAGGTGAGCAGGAATCGGCGTCGGATATATGGGCACTTTGGAATCCTGTTCACTGGCACCACAATCGACGACAGAGGGTGGTGGCCGGAGAGAGTTGCAGGTGGAAAACGGCAGATAATGTCGAAGTGTTTTTAGGGTTCCGACAATTCGGCGAAATATCCAGCCCAGAACACATCGTCTTCGCTGAAATAATTGGCGGCCACAAACACATTTGTTTAATGGATTTAATCTCTGATTGTTTCAAACGGTGAAGCAATTTAATTTCTTTAAACAAACCAGGACAATTTTGTTTGATTTAATATCCGATTTAATATCAATTTTGTTTGAGTCGCCGGATTTGCAGTAGAGGATGGGGTAGTTGACTCGCCGGCGAGTTGCAGGATTTGGTGGTGGTGATGGTGGTTGGGCCATGGTGGTGGTGGTGGTGGCTGTAGTTTGGGTAATTTATTGGGACCATAATTACCTTTTTTTTATTGAATAAAAGGATGAGGGTACAATGGGTATTTTAAAAGATTTAACAGCAAAAATTAACAGAAATTAGACGGAAGGACGAAATCCGTAACGTTTTGACAAAAGTCTTAAGTCTGGGACGAAATCCGTAATTTTTGAAAAGTAGGGACGATAGGTGAAATTTTGACAAACCACAGGGACGAAATCCGTAATTTACTCTTCTCTTTTTCATATATTAAACGACCACTTTATCTTTCCTTTTTTCATATTAAATTAGCATATTCATTTTTTGTTATTTAATATTAAACAAATCGATCAAACCACATATTGGTATTTAATTTAATTTTAACATTAGAAAATCGACCGATAGAAAAGAAAATAAAAAGTAGTAAATACTAAACGAAACATAAATTTACTTTTAACTACCATCGTCATTTGACCGGATATCAGAGGGTTTTTAGAGAACCTCCATCGGAGATGGTTTTGGATCTGAAAACATGTAGTGTGAGTTCACTATCTTTTGTAATTTTTTTTTTTTTGGAACGGCACTATCTTTTTTAATTGAAAGTGAAATTCGAAATGTGATAATGAAAGTTGAAAAGGTTAGAAATTCTACAAGTTGAAAAATATAATTGTTGCAAAATATAAACGTTAAAAATATAGTTGTTTTGTTTTAAAATGTTAAAGAGTGATATCTCTTCTTATGTGTGTGATGGTTTAATTATTATTGCGAAAAGATGTATAAATTCAGAAGTGTGTATTAACTATTAAAAATGATTAAAAAAGTGCATCTGTTTAGAAAGAGGTTTAAACGTATAAGTTTTTGGTCACTCTATATATCTTCAGAAGTATCTTAAACAATTAACTTAAGGGGAAAAAAAAAGAACTTTTTTATATTATTTATTGTTTATTGTTTAACTACTAATAAGTGAGTGAGTTCTGTTCGTTTTATTATATTCTGTCGGCGCTTAAAAACAAATGTAGTGGAGTTTGAAGATGCACTGAAATTTGTGGTGAAATTCCTAAATAGTCCTTCCAAATATAATGCAAAGATGACCAAATTTTTTTGACCTTTGAGTAAAGTCAAAATTGAGAACTTTGAACTTTAAGTTCCAAACAATATACTTTTATTTTTATTTTTTTTTTAACAGCAAATATCTATTTACACACCAAATACACCACTCTCAGGGTTTGAACCTATGACCTCCAACTAAAAGAACAAAGCCTCTAACAAGTGGGCTAGTCCCACATTGGCAATATACTTTTATTGTGATATAGTTTTTACTTCAAAATACTCCACATTTACTTTAATAAACTTTTAAATACTAAAAGAAGCTTAAAGAAATTTGATCAAATGGACATTGCTTTAATCTATCATCTTAGAATATGTAATTATCTCAAGAGAAACATTCAATGTGTTAGCATTACATTACTGACTGGTCCATATCACGTCTTGCATATGACCGTAGCTATAAAGTCTCATATCACGCCTAGTGTTTTAGTCTTATAAAGTCTCATAAAGTTAGGCATTTCTCTAGTCGAATCTTATCAATGGCAAAAACTCAAAAGGCATTATCCAAGAGGTTTTCAAAAGCTCGGGTTTAACTCATCTAAAAAACTGAACCAATCTTGTGTAGTCGTCTCTTTCACCTCTTTCACCGACTCTAAACGTTGTACTGTCAGATCTCTCACTCTTGATAATCTTAACAAAGGGTCCAACCGTTGCCATCTCCACTACATAATCCATTGAGCACAACTAAACCAGTTAAAATCAAAAACTATAATAAGATCAGAGAAGGCCCTTGCAGTAAGTGTGTTTATAGTCCACCTCAAAAAGTCTCAAGAAATGACAAACAAAACCTACCAGATTAGGTGGGTCCGTTTCAAGTTTCTACAGTTTACAGACCACCCTAACTTACATAGTTGGCATCTTTTTAAGTGTTTATGAGCACCATAAATTAATAAGAACAAATGTTTTTGATTCAGTTCATGTTTGAAAACCAACAAAATATCGCCTTTAGAATTTGATTCATTGGGGTACATATAACAGAAACAAAAACAGAAACAAAACACCACCAAATTCAAAACCTAAGACATGCTATTACAAACCACAGTTATTCCATTACTGTTGTTTAACATAATAAATTCCTCTCGACATCATCTTCCCGTGTCCATTCCATCGATCAAATCCACTCACTTGGCGCTAGCAAGAGCAGCACGAAGCTTCTTGGCAGCTGAAACCATGTTCTCAAGGGCGGGCTTCACCTCACCGTATTTACGGGTCTTGAGACCGCAATCAGGGTTCACCCACAAGATGTTAGTCTCCAAAACAGCAAGCATTTTGTTGATTCTGTCATGGATTTCTTCCGTGGATGGTATTCTTGGGGAGTGGATGTCATAGACACCCGGGCCGATACCAGCACCATATTTCACACCCTCACGGAAAACTGACAAAAGCTTCTCATCAGATCGGGAGTTCTCGATGGTGATGACATCAGCATCCATGTTGATGATGGAGTGGATGATGTCATTGAAGTTGGAGTAGCACATGTGTGTGTGGATCTGTGTGGTGTCTTGCTACCCCAACGTTTGTGATTCTGAACGAGTGGACAGCCCAGTCCAAGTAGAAAGCATGCTCGGCCTTCCTAAGTGGCAACCCTTCTCTTAAAGCAGCCTCATCGATTTGGATGACGGTAATTCCAGCCTTCTCAAGGTCCTCAACTTCATCCTTGATAGCCAAAGCAATCTGGTAGCAAGTTTCAAATCTAAAAAAGAAAAGGATAAATATTAAGTGTCTATTTGAGGACTTTTAGTTGGGTAAAAATGGAACATGATTCATGGTTCATGGTTAATATTTATACCTGGGTTGGTCGTTACGGACAAAGGACCAGTTGAGAATGGTGACTGGACCAGTGAGCATACCCTTCATGGGGCGTTTGGTCATTTCTTGAGCCATGGTTGACCAGAAGACGGTCATTGCCTTGGGGCGGCTAACATCACCATAGATGATTGGTGGTTTGACACACCTGGACCCATATGATTGCACCCATCCGTTGGCAGTGAAGGCAAAACCAGATAATTGCTCACCGAAGTACTCAACCATATCGTTCCTCTGCAAAAACAAGCAACTTTAAGTTTTCTGCTTGTCGTCAAAAAAAGAAAGAAATGCGTGACGGATATTTGTTTACCTCTGGTTCTCCGTGAACGAGCACATCAATGTCAAGTTCTTCTTGTAGTTGGACAACTTTGAAGATCTCTTCTTTGATGGCTTTAACATATTCTTCCTCAGAGATCCTATGATAAACCCATGAATTTGTAAACTGTAAGAACTTAAGCTTGTAATAAACTTAATCAAAAAGTGAAGTATGGATTATTTCAAATAATTTATTTGTACTAAATTACTCACTTTTTGGCCTTGTACTCACGGCGAACCCTTCGGAGCTCAATGGTTTGAGGGAAAGATCCAATGGTGGTGGTGGGGAGAATTGGAAGGTTAAGTTTCTTTTGTTGGGCATCCAATCTGGCACTCACATTGGTGGACCGGCGGTGGTCAGAACCCCTCAAAGCTGCAGCCTGAGACCCAAAAACGACAAGATTTTTCATAATGTGAAAAATGACATCTTTTTATTTGATAAACTATGCATAGGAATTAATATGTAATGATTTGTATCACTTACAGCCTTCTGGACAGATTCATTGTTGACTCTTGGTGAGCACTTCCTTGAGGCCAGAGCAGCAGCATTGGTTGCAAAAAATGCCTGAAGAATAACACAAAAAAAAAGCCAAATAAAAATCAAGTCAATGGTGTGTCTAAAATTACAAGTTCAAATATATGAACACATAAAAAAATCAAATTAAATACCTCATCCTTCTGACCAGCCAGAGCCTTGGCCAAAGCACCAACTTCCACCACCTTCTGGGCAGCAAATGCGAGCCAAGATTTGATCTCGTCATCCAACTTTGTCTCGTTCACAAGATCAACAGCAGTGTGTTGGAGTGATGATGAGGTGGACACAACAAGCTTGTCTGAATAATGTCACATTTCAAATAAAAATAAATAACTAAGCTGTTTGGCAAAAAAAAAATGAATATACAAATATATACTTGTTTTGTAATATTAGCTTTTGAATCGTATATACAATAAGTCTTTTGTGTCAACCCAAGGGTTCCATTTTGACATGTTACCCAAGCCAACCGACCAGCCCGTTTCGACACCTCTAAACTGTATTTAATGGAAAATTACAACTACCTTTTCCGACAATGGTCTCAAGAGACTCGAGGACACTAAGAGATCCAGCAAGATCGTTAGCCCAGATGTTTCTGCCATCAACAACTCCAGCAAATAGGTATTTGCCAGAAGGGAAGCTGGTCTTAACCAGATCAAGAGTCTTCTCACCACGAACCAAATCAAAAGTGTAACCGGTGACTCCAGGCAAGGTGGTTAGGACTTTGAATGCATCAGCAGAGATATCAGCAAAGTAGGTGGCAACAAGAACATTAACACCTGAGCAAGCTGATTCTAGAGCAGTGTAAGCTTTGGTGAAAGCTTGCAATTGATGGGCCTCAAGATCCTTCACAAGGGTAGCTTCATCAAACTGGATCCATGTTGCACCGGCTGCCTTCAACTCAGCAATCACTTCCCTGCAAGATTACTTCTTTGTTAGTGTATGACCCAATTAGGATAAAACACGAACTCAAATCAACCGTATTCCCAGGTAACCAAATTGAAGTTGACAAGTCCAGTAATGTTCAGTGTAAAGATTAAAAAAGTTGATGAAAGGGAAACATACTTGTAGATTGGAAGGATTTTGTCAAGTAGGGAAAGAAGATCAAAAGTTTTTTCAACACCCTTTGCAGGTTTAGATAGCAACAAGTAGCTCACTGGGCCAACAAAAACAGGGACGGTATCGACTCCAAGCTGCATAAAGAAATAAGTAACCACCAACATAAGACTCTAAGTGCACATAAAAATCCAAATCCAAACCCTTGAAGAAGAACATATCGAGAACACTTACAGCTTTAGCCTCCTTGTATTCATTCACAGCCTTGTGGGAAGCATATGAGAAACTAACTTCAGGGCCCAACTCAGGGACGATGTAATGGCTGTACATCAAGAACACAACAGTCATTAGTTATATATTCTATTATATCCTTAATAATTAACCTTTTAATATCATCAATATAAAAGCTATAAGATTTAAAAAACAACTTACTAGTTGGTGTCAAACCACTTGGTCATTTCCATAGCAGGGACAGATGCATTTCCTCTAGCCATTGAGAAGTAAGTGTCGAAACCAATTTCACCACCGTTCCAGTTGTACCTCGGTGGGACAGCTCCGAGCATGGTGGTGGTATCGAGAACTTGGTCATAGTAAGAGAAAGTGTTGCTGGGAATATACTTGATGCCAGCAGCAGCCATTTGTTTCCAGATAGATGATCTGAGATCAACGGCTACAGTCTGCAAATCCTCGGCACTGCTCTTGCCATCCCAGAAAGACTCAAGAGCGAATTTCAGCTCTCTCTTGGGTCCCATACGGGGATAACCGACAATGTGAGATGCCATTGATCTGCTCAATCACAATCCAAACCATTCAATTACAACAATAAAAATTATAAATAGAAGTTCGAATTAAACTTGTAGCTAAAGTTGATCCTAATCCATATACATCTATGAATGAACAATTTGGATCTAACTAGACAGTTGATTTGTAGAGCTAGTCCCAACTAACATGGATCGTCAGAAAAACTTTGCTGACATCTAACAAATACTAGAAAAATCAACGTGCAAAAGAATTAATACTATTATTTATTTAAAAATTGATTTCGTTTTTCATAAGCAAGAGCCATCCACCAACCCTAAAACTAGTTGTTTATCCACCAACCCCCAAAGCTAGATGTTTACTGTACCAACCCCCAAATACGACAATTGAGTACTATTGTCGTCATGAAGGAATCCTACTCAGATTCCATTAATTCAATCTCAAGCAATCCATTAATTCAATCTCAAACAATCGATCATAGATAATAAACCTAGATCCCTGATTAAATACGTATATCATACCTAACAGATAGATTCACTCTAGAAATCTGAATCAGACTGCAATTTCTTTGTTTTACGGTGAAGCAGATGCTCACTGATCCAAACAAAATCATTCAACCAAGACGATATTTGGATCTCAAACAACAGATCGAAAAGCAGATCTACAGTTCTAAAACCCTAGAAACCTCAGATCTAAATCCTATCGATTACAAGGATGAAAAACGAACACAATTGGAAGCTCCGGTGACCTTAATAAACAATCTCTTATTTACCGAACCATAATTAGAAGTTTAAAACCCTAAAATGCACCACAAGTGGGGTCCACATATGACTACCATTAACGCAGGCACACAAATCAATGAGCTAGTCTAGTCCGATACGTCACGGGGCACAAATATACATAACTCTACGCAGAAATGATAAATTGGAACAGATCACCTACGTTTACGGCTAGATCCAACTGTGCTTTTAAAGTTTTAAACACAAATTAGCAGATTCAAAAGGTTTCAGAATAAGATGTGATCTACAACAAAATGAAACTAATCACTGCAAATTTACAGATCAGTGAGCTGGAGGATTCACAGGAGTGTTTCAAATGGAGTTCAAGTTCAACGATTAATGGTGAATTGTGACAGATGAGTGGCGTACCTGTAAATGGGTGAGAATCAGGGAAGTTCCGAGTCAGATGGGATCTCAAACGGTCGGTTCTTCCGGGTTAGAGAGAGAAGAGAAGTATGGAGGACACGAATTGGAGAGCAGGGGAGGAGGTGTATTTATACAGGTCTTGGGGGTGGGGGGAGTTGGTGAACGGGTAGATCTGATCCAGTAGAATTCACTCTGGTGTGGACCACCTCGCCTCACTCACGCACCAACCAAGATCGCGTGAAGTTCCAGTTTTGATTATTTACCGAGTTAATTGATTTTTTTAGCGGGCTGGTACGTCTCGAAGAGAAACTCGTACATTAATCATATTATCTTTATTTTATCAGTTCAAGGGAAACCTAGAGTTATGATAGAATATATAACTTCAAGAGACACGAGTTCTTGTTGGATATTTTAATGTAGTTTGAGATTGTGTGTGATATTCAAACAAAAATGAATGTTTGTTTGAATGTCTTCAAGACTAACGGGGTCCAAGGGGACGGTGCATCCAAGAGAAGCAGCCCATGACAGGGTCCAAGAGGTAGAGCCTCTGACAGTGGTCGAGCTGTCATTATTAGAGTTTAATTTTGGTCCAAAATGTTATTAAAACCAGAATAACCAAATGTGAAATTTGGTTCGAAATTTGAATTAATGAGAACTGCTATCGCACTTATCATAATATGCTCTCCTAGTTTTTATGAATCCCTCTGGTTCATATGAATTTGATTTTCTCTTTGGCAAAAACACGGTAGACAAAATCCATACAAACATCTAGAAGTCAAATTTGATTTTATCCGATCAAAAGTTTAGTCCCTCCAAATTGTTGGACATGAAAGTGACTACACGACTTCAGTTTATCCGGTTATTGCTCTACGAATCACGAATTCCCCAACAGCTGTAAAACTCATTCTCCATATCATTGGACCAGAAGGCCAATTGACAATGACACCGAGTTTTTACATAAATGGTCATTTTGATAAAATTAAATTGCAAATTTAACCCTTAGGTTTCATTTATTATAAGGTGGGTCACATAGTTTACAGGAAAAAGCCTCTTTCTACTTGTGACAAAACTCGAAGTTGTTTATTCATTTTGTAGATCCTCTCAAGCCCGATCAGTGGGAGGCCTGAGCATGTGCGAGAGGTGCGACGGAACAGGACCCATCATTTTATGGGGCTCGTATTTTTTAAATTTTCTTATATATATTATAAACTATGAAGACTTGATCAATCAATTTGTTGTTAAAAATGTTAGGAGATCTGCACGATTTTAAAACCATAAATTCTTATGTTCATTCCTATAACTTATTATGTCGTATTTAAAACTTTTTGTTTTTGCAACTTTGTTTTCGAATAGGGCCCATATACTTAGCTCGAATAGGGCCCTAAATTCTCAGGACTGGCCCTGAGCCCGATCCACGATGGCAGCCTTCTCCTTATACTACTAATAGACCTAAGCCTCACCTAAACATGTAATTTGAAAACAATCCATTCTTTTTCAACTTAAAATTAATCTAAACACATCACATTGAGCTGAGGTAGAGTTGCATGTTGTGAGGGTGATATTAATGTGTTTAAGTGCTTAAAGAGGGGGATGTATAAAGTTGCGACGACTCAATTCAAAATCAAAACATTCATATAAAAATACACCGTAATAATACATCTGAAAATCAAAGAAAAATTACATAGTTGAAAAAATGAGCTAAGCGTATTATTTCTAAAAATATTAGAGTAAATCGCTATTTGAGTATATGTTTATTTAAAATATTCATTTTAGCTATTAGTTTAAATATTGTTTATGATATATGATATACTAGTAATATCAATCCGTGTATTGCATGTGATTTTTAAAAAATAATATGATTAATAATTTCGTATATTATATTTTTTAAACATAAGTTTAAACGTGAATGTATCAAAAATAATGAAACTTCTTACACATACACACGTAAAATAAGAAAAATGAATATTTAAAATATAACTAACAAATAATGATGATTTAAAAATTATAGAGTTATGTTTTAAGATATGATATAACTAAAATATTATTATAATTTATTAAGTTCTAAAAAATTACCAGAAGAAGAATGTGTATATTTTTTATATTTAATTATTTAAAATTATTGGTATTTAGTAGAAGGAAACGTTCGTGTTTAATAGAAAAGAGATGGAAATTTTTTTATGAGAGTGAATGTAGGAATGGTACATGGCATTGAGGAATGCATAACCACTGGTTTAGCCTAGTGGCAAATGTGTATGCTCTCGTCATAAATGTGTTAGGTTTTGGTCTTCCTTGAGACATAAAGTGTATACCGTTAAGAAAATTAAGAATTTTTGTATATTATATAGTAGATCTACATTTTAAAAAAATCATGTTGATTTAGTTCTTCTAACACCGTAGATTTCACGTTAGTATTAAAGCTAATTTTATCTTTTTCATTAGCATAAATAAAAATAAAATATATTTCTCTCGTTTGGACCTAGTATATTGTGCATACCCTATAAAACAAGACTTATTTTAATTTTTAACATAAATTTATTTTAATTTAATATACTTAACAAAACAAAATATAGTTAAACTAATGATAAATTAAGGACATTACATTAGAAAATAAAATAAAATTTTCCTAATAAAAAAAATTACATTAAACTTTGTGAAGATTTATCCGAATATGTTCCACCAAATTGGATTTAAGCATATTATGCAATTCTCTGTTTCGTATCTTCATACGATTTTGCTTATTTTTGTTTCTCATTTAGTGGAATGAATGGGATGTTGTCTTCTTCATAGCTTGGACAAATTGGTCTCCTTTGTTTTCTAAAATCATATTGTGTAAAATCAAACGACATTCACGGAAGCATGAATTTTGTCTTTATGCCACGTATGTGTAGGGCTCGTAATCGTATGCCATTTTTTTCAACCTACCGAATGCTCATTCGACATCCTTATAGCTGATGCATGAGCTTTTTTAAAGTGTCTTCATTTCTCATCATCGGGATGTGGATGCGTAAATGACTTGACAAATGTTGACTATTTTGGATAAATCTCATCTCTGAGATAAGTAATGCTCATACTCGGTTTCATTGGAAATAAAGGACGACCCCAATCATAGCTCTCTATGATGTTATCAAACACATGCAATTGTCTAAAACGTTAATCTCATTGTTTGAAACCGACAACATAAAAAAAGAATGCCAAATCCATAAACCTTCCGATGCAATGGCTTCAAGCATTAGTGTTAGGTGCGGATGATCATCTCGTTGGTGATCGGTTGCGTAAGTGAATCAAAAGAATGCCAAATCCATAAACTTTCCAAGGGTGTTCATTGCCGTTTTCGGGCATCAGACGCTATCACTACGTGTAGCCTTAGGTTTAAATGAGAAAGAGAGAAATCTGGTTTTTAGTAATGCTTATGAAAAGGATAAGATTACTCTTATTAGTCACGTGAAATCTGAGAGTGCTAATGTAAGTGGATCAATTTTATATTTTTTTAAAATACAATGTATTCCGGATGAAATTTAACATAGACTAAAATGATTTTTTTAAGGCGTGTTTCAAGCCAGCGACATTGCCTCTTCATATACTCATCTCCAAATACAGAGGAAACCCGGTTATTTTTGGAAAAACCTCCGTCTCCAGCCCGAAAAATATTTTGTTCAGTCAGGATTTGAAACCAAGACCTTAAGGTCTAAAATCTCTCCAAATACCATTGAGCTATGAGCTCGTTAGTCTAAAAATAAAGAATTTAATCAAATGAATTAAATGAAAATTTGCTTTTAAAAATGAATATAGAGAATGACAAGGGAGAGTGGTGGCCACGCATCTTTGTAAGCGCCGGTGGTTGACATTCTAATACCTACATTAACCGGTAAGATCACAGGTAACTCCGATAATTACAAAATTTTAATCCAATCTACCTCTACCTATATATTAAACAAAGCTTTTCGATCCCAGTTGGTACCCATTGGGTTGGTCTTTATTTAAAGAAAGCTTATGTGTCACTCCAGAATTATTTAAAAAGCTGATGTGTCATTTTCTAAGTTTTTTTTAAAAAAAAAATTCAGTCAAAATAATAAAAAACTCGCGGATTCAAATCTTATTTGTTTAGGTATCCGGATTATTTGACCCGCATATATAAACTCACGATGAACCCATCCCCGTCATTTGTTTCGTTCCAATTTAGGGTTTCCTCACGAATTCTCTCTCGATCCGCCGCTCATCATCCATCTTCTTCGCTTCTCCTCCTCTCTTAATAGGGTTTCTTCATGATTTTTTAGCCGCTACCATCAACAAGATGTTCATATGGAATCATCAAACGATTTAGGTACACAGATTATTTATCTTCTCAATATACGTAGCTCTCTCCCGATTTCATCTATTGCAGTCGCCATCATCAATTGGTTCGAATATTGGAGGCAACGAAGAGGGGATTATTATCGTATACCGACTCCGTCGATTCAATGTAAGTTTTGTTTGAAATTTGTGTTTCTGGATGTTACAGTTGATGATTTAAAGTACGTAGATTACTAGATTTGAAGTTCGTATTAAGTTCACGTTTAGGATTAGGATCTTGATGTTCGTCGATACGTGATTGTTAATCTATCCATTTTTTCTGGCAGATTTTGAGTTATTAGGGTTTTAAGAGCGTATAGTTGATAGATTAGGCCTTTACTCTATTTTTCAACTTATGAAGAAAACTAAGTATGTTGCTTTGTGCATTGTCAAAAATGTCGTGATAATTCTATAAGGGTTAAGTAGATTTGATTAATTTAATTGTATGTTTTGTACAAACAGATTATTCATGTACAAACAGACTATTCATTCTATATCAATGCAAAGTCCATTCGTTATTGGTTATATATTTCGGTGTTTCATCTAAGACCTATTTTTAATTAGGTTTTATTGATAATTATGGTTGATTAGGTTTTGGAGCTAGATTCATAGTATTGTAAGTATTTTTATTTTTATTTTGCTATAAATTAAATGTTTTGATGTAGCAGATTTGCAGCGTAGTGAGTTGCAATTATTTATCCGTATAGTTGATAGATTAGGCCTTTACTCTATTTTTCAACTTATGAAGAAAACTAAGTATGTTGCTTTGTGCATTGTCAAAAATGTCGTGATAATTCTATAAGGGTTAAGTAGATTTGATTAATTTAATTGTATGTTTTGTACAAACAGATTATTCATGTACAAACAGACTATTCATTCTATATCAATGCAAAGTCCATTCGTTATTGGTTATATATTTCGGTGTTTCATCCAAGACCTATTTTTAATTAGGTTTTATTGATAATTATGGTTGATTAGGTTTTGGAGCTAGATTCATAGTATTGTAAGTATTTTTATTTTTATTTTGATATAAATTAAATGTTTTGATGTAGCAGATTTGCAGCGTAGTGAGTTGCAATTATTTATCCGTATAGTTGATAGATTAGGCCTTTACTCTATTTTTCAACTTATGAAGAAAACTAAGTATGTTGCTTTGTGCATTGTCAAAAATGTCGTGATAATTCTATAAGGGTAAAGTAGATTTGATTAATTTAATTGTATGTTTTGTACAAACAGATTATTCATGTACAAACAGACTATTCATTCTATATCAATGCAAAGTCCATTCGTTATTGGTTATATATTTCGGTGTTTCATCTAAGACCTATTTTTAATTAGGTTTTATTGATAATTATGGTTGATTAGGTTTTGGAGCTAGATTCATAGTATTGTAAGTATTTTTATTTTTATTTTGATATAAATTAAATGTTTTGATGTAGCAGATTTGCAGCGTAGTGAGTTGCAATTATTTATCCGTATAGTTGATAGATTAGGCCTTTACTCTATTTTTCAACTTATGAAGAAAACTAAGTATGTTGCTTTGTGCATTGTCAAAAATGTCGTGATAATTCTATAAGGGTAAAGTAGATTTGATTAATTTAATTGTATGTTTTGTACAAACAAATTATTCATGTACAAACAGACTATTCATTCTATATCAATGCAAAGTCCATTCGTTATTGGTTATATATTTCGGTGTTTCGTCTAAGACCTATTTTTAATTAGGTTTTATTGATAATTATGGTTGATTAGGTTTTGGAGCTAGATTCATAGTATTGTAAGTATTTTATTTTTATTTTGATATAAATTAAATGTTTTGATGTAGCAGATTTGCAGCGTAGTGAGTTGCAATTATTTATCCGTATAGTTGATAGATTAGGCCTTTACTCTATTTTTCAACTTATGAAGAAAACTAAGTATGTTGCTTTGTGCATTGTCAAAAATGTCGTGATAATTCTATAAGGGTTAAGTAGATTTGATTAATTTAATTGTATGTTTTGTACAAACAGATTATTCATGTACAAATAGACTATTCATTCTATATCAATGCAAAGTCCATTCGTTATTGGTTATATATTTCGGTGTTTCATCTAAGACCTATTTTTAATTAGGTTTTATTGATAATTATGGTTGATTAGGTTTTGGAGCTAGATTCATAGTATTGTAAGTATTTTTATTTTTATTTTGCTATAAATTAAATGTTTTGATGTAGCAGATTTGCAGCGTAGTGAGTTGCAATTATTTATTCGTATGTTGTCTTCGCTTCCCTCTTCCTTCGTTAACATTGAGGTTAAGACATATAAATCGCATATTGTTTACAAAGATACTTGCACTGAATCATTTTTTGTAATATTTGTATATAGACAATCAATATTTTCAATTGATTAAGGTGGTGGCCAATAGCCAATAGGTCGTAACCAGTTCCTCTTTTCTTGATTTTGTAGCATCGTGCTCAAGATAATTGGAAGCCGGGTTCAATGCAACACACACATTTGAAATGGTTCAATGCACAAAACCATATAGTTGTCATCCCTCTTGCATTTGCAGGTTTTTCTCGATTCATTGAAACTATGACCATCGTTTCAATCAATGTTATATTAGATGATTCATGTTGATAACCACATGAATGTGGTGAAGGCGCTGATTGGGAATGGATATAATTTATAGTAATTCTTCTTCATATTAGGTTATGTAGGTGGAGTCTGCAAGATTAAAGTATTATTATAATGTTATGATGTGAGATCTTTAGAAGTAGGTCTTTAGAAGTAGGTGTGATTTCTTGAACTGGTACATCAGAGATTCAGTTTAATTTGGTTTTCATGTATTGATTATTCCTTTTGGTTGAAGTTTGAAGGCTATGAACAAAGTTCTCTTTGAATCCGTATCAAATTCATTCTCATTTTTTCTCTTGCCATCAAACCCCTAAAAGATCTTATTTTAATTTATTTTATTTATCATCTTTTCGTGCAGGTCTACCAGGCTAGACTCAAGATACCGCCAGGAGTTCAAGCTACCATTTCATTGGACATGTTAATCTTGCGTGCTCTTACAGGACTGATTCGTAAAGCATGGAAATTCAATACTGATCTTTAGTTAAATTTAATTATTAGTCTGATCTTGATCTGCAGGTTGTTGTTGATGACTGGGCATCAAGCCTCTTTCGGGTATGCAAACCGTAAACATTTAAATTTCTTTCTGCTACAAATCAAAACCGAAATATTTCAGTGCTCAACAAGTCACCCTACAAACACCACCGATGTTGTGATTTTGTTTTTGGCCACTCTTCCATTGCTCGATCTTCAATTTTATTAATCTTGATTTGTTGTCAGTTGTAGCGTTTCTGACTTGCTAGATCAAAAAATAGAGGCGGTTAAAGAATCGGTTCCACTTGCGGATTCGATGCGGCAGGTTGCGGCTCTGCTTATAAACTCATTCGATGGTACAAACCAATAACCTTTTTTGGTATTTTTTACATCTTGATCACTTCAATATACGTGTAGTTGGGTGTCAACAAAGGCTGGTTCGTGGAGGCTTAGTCATCAGATTCCTGATGCCGATCTTCAAATGCATATGTATGCATATGCACTATAAGTAATTGATTATAATTTAAAATTTTAATTCATATGTGTAAGATAGAAAGGTAATGAAAGTGTTCGTATATGGTTATGTTGGAGGTATCTTTGTTCCTGCTTTTTAAGTTATGAGGTTGTAGTTGTATGAATCATTTTGGTGAAATATTTTTTTTGATGCTTTTGTCTCTGATTGTTGACAATGACCTCATAGTCTTCTTTGTAAGTTTACATACTTTGATGCATTATGAACTGTCTGATTGTGATCGTTTTAGGTGTTGTTATTTTTAGTGTCCTTTTGTTTTTGCCTAATTTA
>JBCNJP010000010.1:113246799-113309567 GCA_039602395.1 Deinandra increscens subsp. villosa
AAGGTTTGTTAATATAAAGTGTGTGATAAGACCTGTTTCGGGTAAAGAAGTGTAACACCAAAGTGTGTTACTCAAAGGATGTAATATGACCCAGTTGGGGTAAAATGATAAATAAAAGTATGCCTATATAAAGTATGTTTTATGACCCGTTTGGAGTAAGATAAAAAATTCAAGATGAGATGGGTAAATCAAAGTGTGTAAATAAAGTGTGTTTTATGACTCGTTTTGGGTTAAGCTATATAAATCAAATTATATGTTTATAGTGTATGTTTAAGACCAGGTTGGGTTAAGATGTACGAGTCAAGTATGTTTGTGTGGAGTATGCTATATGACTCCCTTAGGGTAAGGTAGATAGATCAAAGTGTGTTTATATGGGGCATGTTCTATGACCCGTATGGGGTAATGTAGATAGATCAAGTATGTTTATGTGGAGTGTGATTTGTGACCCGTTTGGGTAAAGATGTATGTATATCACCAATGTGTGTTATGCAAAACATGTAATGTGATCCATCTGGGTAAAGATGCGTGTATATAAAAAATGCGTGTTATACAAAATGTGTAATGTGACATGTTCGGGTATAGATGTATAAACCAAAACGTGTGTATGTAAAGTATGTTTATGGCTCAATTGGGTTAAGACAGGGAAACTAAAGTGTGATAATTGTCTATGTGATGAAGGAATGATGGTAGACCCAAGTGAGGAAGGAATGATGGTAGACCCAACAATATGTTAAGGGTTGATGTCTAAATAGTTGGTTAATGTGTGAACTATAACTTGGTTCATGTTTATCATCTTAACCTTGTTATGGTTTCTAGGTAAGCCAAGAAGAAAATGGTAAATGTATTTGTTAAGAGGAGAATAAGAAGGTGGAGTCATTAGCTGACCTTATAAGCGCGTTTGATCGTTAATGGGCCAACGAGTGGGATATTAAATCCAAAAGTGAATTCTTAAACTATGTCAGTTTGGATTAATCGAACGTTATATGCTATTCTAATGTTGTGTAATGTTATTTTGGTTATATATAATGTATATGTGTGAATTGTGGTTGAAAAGGGCAAAAATTTGTCCTAGTCATGAATCTGCATAAAGATTGGCTGAAACTCTGGAAAATTGTGTGGTAGCAAAACGCTACAAACATGTGGAAGCTTGTAGCGATACGCCACCTTTTTTATGCCGATACGCCACAGATCAAACAACAACTGTAGCAGGTCTTGATCGAGCCAGAGTTTAGAAGAACCGAACACTGCTGAATGGTTATTTTAGGAGCTCATTGTTTAACAAAGTTTATTTATGTTGCAACTCTGATTTAGCGGGACTAGTGTGAGCCAAACTTTGATTTGGAAATAAACACATTACTTTTGATGGTCGATTGTTAATTCTCTGATGAAAATTTATAGGAGTTAATTTCTAAATGTGTAATTTTCGTACTTTAAGGGGAAGGGTGTTACACATATTGTTAATAAATTTTATGTCTCATTGATTCGATGTAGGAATTAGATCGATAGAATCAAAGGATTCACAGAGGCATTTGATAAAAAAAAATAGGAAACAATGAGGATGGGTATTGATTGATAACATATTGAAATGAAAAACTTACGAAGTAATATGAAAGTCATAGTCCCAATTACAAGAGCTACATCTTGGAGTTTGTGGAAGGCAAATATGTAAAATATAGTTCGAGAAGGTAGGAAATATGGTGACTTCCATGATTCAACCCAAGTATGGTAATTTTTTTAACGAATTGTAATTTTTATAAAATGTATTGTAAATGATATGTTATTTATGTTTTTTTAAAATTTTATTTCAAGTACAAATGAGAATGCGTACTTTAGAAGTTTATATCTATTATTTTATTAATAATGTTATAGGTTTATCTAATTCTAAATATAATCGTCCTAATAAAAACTACACTTACTATAACAATTCATAAACAAGTAGTCCGTCGTAATGCACGAACGAATCAACAACTCGTTTTATATGATTTGCATATCTTTAGTTATAACTAAACAACCAATTCTTTCGTTGACCGTCTTCGTTGCATAGTTGCATAGTGACTTGAGTTGTGTTTGTTTGTATTGTTTTTAAAAGGAATTAAGGATATTTAAAAAAAAAAAATTATTTCGTTCGAAAATACCACGTTACATTACATGGCTAATTTCGTGACTTTCTGTTAACAAAATCCTGAAATTAACCGATTTCTGCTCATCTTTCGTTCGAAAATACCAAATTATAGATTTATCCGGTTGCTCTGCTGCGTCAGGGCACCGATACTTCTTCATTCACCGCTCAAAACTTCCCCCAATCTCTTATTTCAACTCGATTCGAATCCCTGTACTTGTAATTGACTAATTTTATTGCATCAGAGTCTTAGAATCTCATCTTCTTCATTCCAAACTGTAGTGGTAGAAAGCGGCATTAAAAATTGAATCGAGTTTCGTAATGGCTGCACTAACGACGAGCTGTAGTAGTTTTACTACAACTACACTGAACTCTAGGGTTTCGTTTACGACCTAATCGTATTGATTTCGCAGAGCGATTTCGAGATTACGGCAGGATGTATTATGGGAAGAACAGTTATGGTTTGTGTAGTAGGGAGCTATTATCGGGAAGGAAGCGACGAATTGCAGGTTTAGATATTGATAACAAGGGTTTTATAACTTTTATTGGTGGATTTGAGTGTTCTGCTAGTGGTCGTGATGATAATAATGATAGCGATGGTGGTGGAAATGGAGGAGAGGACGGTGATACGTTTAATGATTCAAATCTGGCAACGAGTTCGCCGGAAGAGATTGCCGCCGGTGGTGAGGTTGATTCAGATAAACCGGTGGCGCCTCCTGCTTCTACCTCTTCCAGGGTGAGCTTCTTTAGTTCATATCCATTGGTATCATATTGTTCATGCGTTAATTTTACTTAGTTTTTTAGGAGATGAAAATTTTTAAACCACTGTTAGTTGTTGCAAAAATTGATTAAATTTTATCTCTTCCAGGGTGAGCTTCTTTAGTTCATATTGGTTTGTACCATATTGTTCATGCTTTAGTTTTACTTAGGCTTTTAGGAGATCAAATTGGAGATCAAATTATTTAGAGTTTTTGCAAAAAATGATTAAATTAGTTAGAACAATTAACAAACAAACGTATCCAGTAAAATTCATCAATAGCACACCTAGGCTTCGGGGATGGTGCCATGGTGGTACGAGTGCACACCAGTTATAGCAATTGGCAAACCTTTCTTTATCTTAGAAGATAGAGAGGCTGCTCCTACTAAGGACCCGACTCTTAAAACTTTTTTTTTTCTTGACATTAGAATGAGCAATTACAGTTGTTAATTATTTTGGGGGCATAGAGTTAGGGAGTGTGTGTGCTGTCATTCTACGAATATTAAAAAACACACCTGTGAATTTGTCTACTATCATTCAATCCGGCAATCCATGGAGATCTTTTGGGCATATTCAGATTCAGGAAATAATTAGGAAGTTGTGTTCGTTAAAAGAGAAGCGTGTGATCAATTGTGGACCAAATATATTGTATTTGTGTTTCCAGGTTTCAGTCTTCAAAGTCTGCATTTGTTTTTACCAGATTGGGCAGGGTCACTAAAATTCCAATAATGTATAAATTAGAATCATTAAATACATACAATGGTAATCACATACACGAAGTCAGTATTCAACTCATGCTATCAGCTACAACTTAAAAATGCTACAAATTCGGGTGTTTCTTAAATTAGACTTATTGAAGTTGGACAACGTTATTTCTTATGTTGGTTAATTGATTTCTGGCAACAGAGTGTTTTGTGATTTTGATTCATTGGATACTTATTATTGTATCTTTAGCTAAATAATCATCCAAACGTTTGAAATTCTAAATTACTAACATTTGGTTATTTATGAAGGTTTTATTTAATTCTAAGCGTCACAAGGATCATTTTCTACTTATTATTATAGTCGTTATTAGTAATTTAGTATATAAAGTAATCCTTAAATATATTACATATTAGAAATTATATAATAAAACATCTCTATGATATCTACAAAATATTTATGTTCATTAAAATATATTTATAAAAAAACTATATATGAACATAAGAGTTTGACGACGGGCTATCAGATCTAAACAGGTCGAGGGAATCTTGTAAGTGACTAACCACCCGACAAGGGTTACTATTTGTGTTAAATCGTGATAGCCAACTTCATATAGGTGTCATTGTCCAGAAACATGCAATGTCACTCGAATGTTAGATAAGGATATACCACAATCTTTTACCAACATAGGTCTGCCCTTGCATGTGATTCAATTGCTGAAGAAAGTTGAAGCTTGGACTTTATGAAACATTACATGTGTGTTTTTCTTGCAATTTATTTTTGTTGAAATGTCAAAAAAAGAAACTCTATAGTCTATAGCTTGGACTATTTCTGGATATTTATATACAAAACAACGTTCTAATGCGCTATCCTTTCCTTATGCAGCAGCCAACTTTTTCTACAATTGAGTCATCATATAATAACTTTCAAGTTGACTCTTTAACTCTTATGGAACTTCTTGGACCAGAAAAAGTTGACCCTCTTGATGTAAAGCTCATAAAGGACACACTTTTCGGATATTCAACTTTTTGGGTAACAAAGGAGGAACAATTTGGAGATTTTGGTGAAGGTGTTCTTTTTCTTGGAAATCTTAGGGGTAACAGGGAAGGTGTTTTTGCTAAACTCCAGAGTCAATTGGCTGAAATTATGGGCGATAAGTATAACCTATTCATGGTGGAGGAACCCAACTCTGAAGACCCCGACCCACGTGGTGGCCCACGGGTTAGCTTTGGTATGCTGAGGAAGGAGGTTTCAGAACCCAGGCCAACAACACTCTGGCAATACATTATTGCTCTCTTATTGTTTGTTCTCACCGTCGGTTCTTCTGTGGAGCTAGGAATTGCATCTCAGGTATTTTGCTCTTCAGCATGCCTCGGCGAAGATTTTATCTAGAAATGACAAGTTTGACCATTGATTTACGAATGGTCTGATTTGGGTAATCTTTATCTCTAACATGTAAAACTAGTAAAATAAAAAAAAACTATATTAAAAGGAAACATGGACAAATGGGTCCGTCAAACATGTGGAAAGTTACTTTAAGTGCATAGAAGCTTCCAAATCATTTTATTTGATAAACTATATTTAATTTTTGTAATCATTTTTGACACACTAATTTTTTTTTTAAATCTAAAGGTTTTGGACGGAAAAAGTGTTTCAATCCAACCCGCCCATTATGCCACATCGTATTTTATCACATATTCACGTTCCCTCAATTTTTAATTATAAGCTACATTTGGTTTGGTTTCTCTTGACAACTCTGCTTCACTATTGTTAGGATATCAAAAGTTTCCTCGATGTCAACAAATTTGATCGTTTGACCAAGGAGCTACAACTGGCAATTGATTTTGGTCAATTGCATGCTTAGATATTGAGTCATATCAATAACATCATTTTTTCCGGTTGTCATCCAAATTAGGTGTGCTAGACAGGTCGTGTTTTTAGGTTGTGACCCCGAAAATCGTGTTGAACACATGAACCCGAACACAACACGGATATTCACGTGTTGACATGAATACGACCCGTATAGCTTGAGTTTTATTATATTTTTTTGCATATTAATATGGAAATTACAAGTTTGCTACTAAAGATACAAATGTGTATAAAACTGGGAAGTTTAAATTAGGAAATGTGATTTCAATGTCTCCTTTAACTTTACATTTTCACGTAAAATACTCATGCAGTTTACGTTATGATGTAGTAACATATATATATTTTTAAAATAGATGGGTTAACCAGTTCAACCAGTTAATCCGCCACGTTAACCAGAACGTGACACGTTTAGCTAAACGTGTTCACTGGTTCGATCTCAGTTGGACTTAATGATGTAACTGATACGTTTGCGAGGATTTAAGTATGTGATTGATAAATAAAAGCCATGACTTTTCCAAATGAACAAACCTTAAAAAGTTAAATGGTCAGTTCATCTAGATCCATGCTACCAGTATTCTCTGATGATCACTGAGAATGAAGAAGGTAAACTTGACTGCAACCTACCTAAAAGGGTAACTTAGCATTTTTGGGACAACTAAAAAAATTGTTGCAATTACTTTGTAAAGAAAGAACAACCTTTTTTCTCGTTTTCTTAATTCTATTATCTAATTAAAACTGACATCAGCTTGTTAATTGCATTTTATGTTGAGCAGATCAATCGTCTTCCTCCCGAGATAGTTAAATACTTTACAGATCCAAATGCCATTGAACCACCAGATATGCAACTGCTTTATCCATTTGTAGAATCCGCTTTGCCACTGGCTTATGGAGTTCTGGGTGTTCAGTTATTTCATGTAAGATCCACTTTCAGAACTTCACAATATCGATAGTTTGGTAACAATATTCAAGAATGATTAGCCTTTTCAACCACCGTGACCGTTTTTTGTTTTAAACGTACCGTTTTTCTTTCCAAAATGTGAGGAAAATAACACTTAACTTTGTAAGAATGGACGATTTTTGTCAATTCGTAGAAATGTCAATGCAAAAAAGATATGGCGTTCGCTTTTCTTTATCCTCCTTTTTAATATCGATAATGATTTATAGTTTATATTTTTGAATTTTCTTACAGAGTTCATCCTCTGCAGGAAGTTGGGCATTTTCTTACTGCCTTCCCAAAAAAAGTGAAGCTGAGCATTCCATTCTTCATTCCCAATACCACTCTTGGAAGCTTTGGGGCAATCACTCAGGTGCGCACATTCAGTTATCGCTGTGAAGCAAATATGATACATTCTTTCATAGTTTACTTTGAAACAGAAATGATATATGTATCTTGATTCTTGTATCTTGTAGTTTAAATCAGTTCTCCCGGATAGAAAAACAAAAGTCGATATTTCTCTAGCTGGCCCGTTTGCAGGGGCTGCACTATCACTTTCAATGTTTGCAGTTGGGCTGCTGCTTTCATTAAAATCAGATGCTGCAGCCGATATGGTGCAGGTTCCTAGCAGGCTTTTTCAGGGCTCTTTACTTCTCGGTCTCATTAGTAGAGCCACATTAGGTTATGCGTACGTCTTCCTGCTTCACAATGTTGGATGAAATTTTTAAATAAAAAAACTTCTATTTATTCACTCTTTTATATAATGAGATTATATTGATGGTGTTTAATTGTAATTTGATTTTCATTTTTGTCTTTACAGTGCGATGCATGGAGCCACGGTGTCGATCCATCCGCTTGTAATTGCTGGCTGGTGATGCACTGTTCTTGGATGTTAATATACTTCTTTCCATTGCAACATTTTGATACAAACCAAACTAATTTCAATAGATAAAACACAAAAAGAAATACAATTCCAAGATAGTTCCTACAATCGAGATGCAGGTATTCTAAAGTCTAAAACTCAATTTTCTGCATATCTGAAATCCCCCTAAACACCATATTTAGTATTTATATTAAAAAATTTCCTAGACTTACCATAAACCTTTAGCTTAGACGACAAGTAATCCTGATTAGCAAGCCATTACAATATAAGGGAACTAAAAAACTAAGTGATTATTAAATTAATATTAACTAAAACCCTCGTAGATGGCCTCTTAGCCTAGTGGTATTAGGAGTTTATCCCACCAAAGTGGTGCGGGTTCAAGTCCCTAGTGTGGGCATTAGGTCGATTTTAGGAGTAGAATTTAGGTGTTTTTGCCGTTCAAAAAAAAAAAAAAAACTAACCCATTATAGCTTCACAAATTACTTCGTACCCTCATTAAGTTCAAACCCAAATGGTATCACATTTCTCTTTTCAACAAAGTCTACCTAGAAGTTACCTTCTTACAAATTACTAATTGTTAAAAACATTATAAGCATTGATGTTAGGTCTAGATGATTCTTTAGTTTTGTTATTATTGAGGTGTATTTTTGGTTTGGTATATATTGAAATGGATTGGGTTGACTGGGAACACTGTTTTTCTAAAAGTCAATTCTCTAAGTAAACAGCGTGTTAGATACGATGTAGGTGATTGCTTTAAATACACTCTAGGACCTGTTAATCTGTTATACCCATTTCCTTCTCAGCTAAATTTTTTAAGTTTACCTATTTGACTTGTTAGTGAGAAAAACACAATTTCAAGTCTTAAATGAACCCACTCATATGTAAACCAATCGAAATTGCATTCTCTAGTTTTAGATTGTCCGATTTATAGTCATATCCATAGTGAAATTATGAATGTAACATGGGATAATTCATCTGAAATTTATTTTGGAAATTGACTTTGCAGGTGTGGTTTGACTACTTCGGCTTTCAATATGCTCCCAGTCGGATGCCTTGATGGTGGAAGAGTGATTCAGGTTTTTGTTCGAAAACTCAATTTTGTTACTGACTGTACATTTACATGCATTTTTTGTACATTTGTAACCTTAAAATTTCCATTATGCATCTCACAGGGTGCTTTTGGGAAGGAAGCACTTCTCGGATTTGGTTTGACAACTTATTCCTTACTTGGGTTTGGAGTGGTATGTCGCCTTTGTAATTCCTCCTAACATCACTTACTTTTTGAACTTATGGAAAGTCAGATCATTTGAAAGATCATATTTTTAGCCAATAAATAAAATGTTATAATAAAGATGCTATTAAAGTATTAATATTATGATATATTTTTCCTTGAATGCAGCTCGGCGGACCTTTGTCGCTTCCTTGGGGATTATACGTGTTGATATGCCAGGTACGGGTCTGAGAGGTCACAACTCTGTGGGAGCTTTTGAGAGCTTAAGTTTCTCTTAAATGCCATATCTGAAGAAAAAATCATGTTTGGATGACAAAGAAAACAAACGTAAAAAATAATAATTAATGAAGTTTTAAAAACAAACTCTAGCTTTTTTTTTAACGGCAATCTACACTTCTCCTGTTCTACTCCAATTCCTAAACTAATTCTCCATCCCCAAGATTTGAACTTGGTCTTCCATCAAGAGGCACACGCTTCTACCACCGGGCCAACTACCCAAGTGGCATAACCTCTAGCTAGTGAAGCTTTTATAAAAATAGTGTGTTTTTTAAAGTATTTGTAAAAATGTGCATTCTTTTTTGTTTGTATTTTTTGTGCATCCTGGTTTTCAAACCATGTATTCTCTTCTTTAAGTCCCATAAATTTTAAATTTGTTTTTTTTTTCAATTTTCATTTAACACATAATTTACTTTTTCTCTAATAGTTTTTAGCATTTAATAAAAATCTGCAGATGCAGTGTTGTTTCAATTTCTCTCTCCCTCTCTCTCTCTCTCTCTATATATATATATATATATATATATATATATATATAGGGTTAGGTTCAAATGAGAACTTTTTTCTTTGAGAACTTTTGAGAACCATTCTGAGCCACTAATTTTCAAGGGGGAAGCATTCAAATTCATGGGGGGGATTTCCTTATATATAACTTGTGGCTAAGAATGGTTCTCAAAAGTTCTCAAACCCAATTGGTTCTCAAATGATCCTCTCCCTATATATATATATATATATATATATATATATATATATATATATTTAAAACTGAGTTGTATCATAGCAACGTAGCGCAGCAGTGCATTATGCATTATGCGAGCAATTTAAAACCAAGCCTTCAAGGGGGTTAGAGCATTCAAAGCAGCTTCTTTATATCACACCTTATCCTTAAATTTTGAGAAAAAATATAAGAAATGTATTTTTTTCTCCTACATTAGCATCTTTATATTTAAATCAACAACAACAACATACCCAGTAGAAATCCCACCCAAAGGGTAGGGTTTGGGGAGGGTGGGAAGATGACAGACCTTACCTTTATCCCACAGGATAAAGAGGCTGCGCTTGAAGAGACCCCCCGACTCGGAAAGCGTCCAAACCATACAAAACAAGACCCATATAACCAGAAAAACATCAAGGAGAAGATCCAGTAGGCATAGGATTGGGGAAAGGCCACGAAAAACAACACATGATGCATTAGGTAGGCATAGGATGCATTAGGTAGGCATAGGATTGGGGTAAATCCAAAAATTTAATAAATAAATAAATAATAATAATAATAGCAAAAGAAAGAATACAGACCCACACAGGACCTAAAATATTCAAACAATCACACGCAAGAGAAAACGGGGAGATATGGGAACACAAAATCCTAAAAATCCCTAACCTTTATTCCTACTTCTCCAGACTCTCCTATCATTGATCATGTCCTCAGATAGGTGCAAGTCTAACATATCATGCCTAATTTGCTCCTCCCACTTCTAATTTGCTCCTCCCACTTCTGTTTAGGCCTACCTCTATGCCTCCTCCCTTCAATGGTGAGTCTCTCCACGCTCCTAACAGGTGCCATCAACGGTATCCTCTTCACATACCCAAACCATCTTAGCCTCCCTTCCCCAATTTATATCAGAGATATGCGCTACCCCAAATTTACCTCTAAGAACCTCATTCCTTATCTTGTCTAACCTTGTGTGGCCACACATCCATCTCAGCATCCTCATCTCAGTTGTCTACAACTTTAGCGCCCGAGTCTTCTTGATAGGCCAACATTCTGTGTCGTACAACAAAGCCGGTCGAATCGCCGCCCTATAAAATTTTCCTTTTAATTTCTCCGGAAACCTATTATCGCATAGAACACCGGACGTTGCCCTCCATTTGCACCACCCTGCTTGCACGGGGTGCGTCACATTGCAAGTCTGTGTCCCCGTCACTCTGGACAAATGAACCTAAATACTTGGACTTAGTTTTGCACAACTGGTATTCCTCCAATATTCAAATCAATATTTGCCCAGTGTGAGTCCCACTAAAGTTACAATATACGTACTCGGTCTTAGATTTTGCCCTGAGGCAGCATGCCACTTCTCAAGCCTCGCATTGAGATCATGCTTCTTTTCCACCACCAAAACGATATCATCCGTGAAAAGCATGCACCACGGGATGTTCTCCTGAATTGACTTAGACCACTCATCCAAGACAGTTGTGAACAAAAACGGACTCAGAGCCAATCCTTGATGTAGCCCAATGTCGACAATGAAGGAATATGAATCCCCCACCGACTCCCTAACACTTGTTAAATTTTAAGAGATAAATATAGGGGATTGGTAAATATACCACTCCATTACACATATATGAGTTTTTCTTAAGGATAAGGAATGTGATGTAGATTGTGCTCTAAATTTTATGGATAAATTTAATTTTTGGGTAAATTATAAAGATAAAGAACCTCCTCATGTGAATGCTCAATGCTCTTAAAGACATACATATAATAATATGTATAAAATATTTTATATATGTTGTTGTAGTTACTTGTTTTTATGCCATTGAACACTTTTCAACAACTTTTATTACTTTTAAAACTTGAAATAGAGAGGTGCTTTGTACACAACTTTTTTTTTATATATTTTTTTAATTACTATTTTACACTTGCATCCTAAACATTTTTGCTGTCCTTTTCTTATGATCAAGTGTAAAGTTGTCAAATGACGATTGTTTGTCATGTATAGATCACTTTTCATGATATTATTAGCATATTTCATTTTACAGAGGACGCCGGAAAAACCTTGCCTGAATGATGTAACTGAGGTCGGAACGTGGAGGAGAACAGCGGTAACAGTGGCGATATTTCTAGTTGTTTTAATACTTCTCCCAGTATGGGATGAGCTAGCAGAAGAGTTGGGTATTGGTCTTGTAACAACATTTTGAAACGATATAAAACAGAACAAAAAACATACAAATATAGTTTCATTAGCATATTTAGAAAGCCATTAAAATGTAAAATTTTAACCATTATTGTTTTGCACTTATGGTAGATTGCCATATTGTTGGCATTCCAGAAGAACAAACTTATTTAATTATTACTATGTTATGGAAGTCATCTAGATCAAAACATTTGTTCAACGAACACTAACGGGTCATCGGTTTCTCCGTCCTCATCATCTTCATTTGTGTAAAACTGTCCAGTAAATTGCAGAGGATCGAAAATCGGCTGTGGATGAGCAGCATTCTGATGGTCAGTTGCAAGATTGTGCAGGCTGGAATCAAACATGTTCATGTTGATGATGTTGTTGTTTGTCGCAGATGAACCATTTGAATACACCGGCTGCAAATCAAGGTGTTGACCCGTCTGCAGGTCAAGGTGTTGACCCGTCTGCAGGTCAAGGTGTTGACCCGTCTGCAGGTCAAGGTGGTTCAACTGGTCTGGTTGCTGGAATGAACCCTGGTGTGTGTTTGGCACCATGAGTCTGGTGTTTATAACCTGGCTCTGCACCATCTCTAGTTCCATCTGTAAAGCTGCTACCTACAGTTACATACAATTGAAGGTAAACAGTAACATAGTGTTTAGTGATTCAGAGGCTGTCTGAACGATTCAGATTTCAGACACTATTTTGGATTGGAATTTGGAAGATTGTACCTGTTGCTGCAAAGCAATGATGATGGAGACACAACCGCAAACTGGATCAGACAGCCTAGCTTGAGCTTCATACGAGATGGTCTCAACCGCATGGCGGCGGAGGTGCAGAGGAAGCTGCATCAAAAGCTTCGACACGTTGCTGGCCCCAAACACCTTATGCACTGCGGCAAACAAGGCCGTTCCTTGCTCCGGGCTGAAGTGAGGTGCAAAGATGCACCCATCGACACACCTCCTCCTCAGGAACTTGCAGGCTCCACAAGGGACCCCACTAGTCGAGCCTGAGCCCGAACCGGAGCCAGGTTCTGGTGGTGTTGATTCGGTTGGCCCGCCAATCCGCTTTCTGGTGCCCTTAGGCTGATCGTTCAACGAATTGGTATTAGTGTTTGGCTCTGCCATGGTGCAAAGGCGAGTGTAGAGAAATGTTGTTTCGAATGTGGTTATATATTCATGATTAAAGGAAACGGGGCATGAATTCTCCGTGAGAGGGTCGCGAGAATTGTAACGGACTAGATACGGACAAATAGTTTAACAAACATGTTTCTCGCTTTCATCAGAGTGTGAAATGTCTAAAATGCCCTTAAATAACTCGTCACAACTTTGGTTTTTAGTGACGATCATAAAATGAATATTATGATAGTTTTATTTCTTTCTTTCTAAAGTAAAGATTTTACCACATGCCTTGTATACCATGTAAGATATCACAGGATCTATGCGGCCATTGCATGTAGAATGTCACAAAACATGCCAATTTCCAATGTATCTATGTATGGAAATGACATGGAAAATGTGATTGGTTTTTGGTTCTAAACAATTGCTAAGATGAATATAAATGACAATGAAAACTACAAATTACTGTTTTAGACGAGTACTTTCTATCACTAAAACGAATTTAATGAAACGAATTTACTATTCATTTTAATGATAGAAAGTAGATCTATAGTCCATGTGATAAGAGGTAAATGTCACTTTGGAGTAGGCTCAGGTTCAATTCCTGAAAGGGTAGTTTATGATGTAATTTAAAGGTAGTATAAATTTGCCGTTAAAAAAAACGAATTTACTATTATGCTGTATTGATTGATGTGCTTAGGGTGTAAACGAGTCGAGCCAAGCTCGAGCTCGACTCGTTTAAACCTAACAGAGCTTGACTCGTTTAAATTTAACAGAACTCGAGCTCGTCTTAAATCTATATAGGTAATATAATGCTTAAATCAACCAACGAATATAAACACCACCTCAACAAGACGTGAACACAAGGTGCATGGTTGACGTGGGTATAGACCGTATAATATTTAATGTAATGTTTCTTATTACATATATCTAACAAACAATAACATTTATGACTTGTGTAATATAAATATAAATATTTTTTTTCTAAAATTTTCTATATTGAAATATTTCCGCTAGTAGAACATTAGTAACTTTTTTATACAATGTTAATATTTTAACAAAAATTACATCATTAAGTAAAACTTTCTTTTTCTTTATCTCTAATGAGAGTTTAGTATTGTTATATAACTTTTTATTATTTTTAAGCCTCCATTAATACACGTATATATATGGGTTAGGTTCCACACAAAACCAAACATTATGTAAAAACTAAAAAACTTAAGGCTAAGGGACTGAAATTGAAAATATATCTAATATTCATTAAAAACACAGAGGGGCATAAATGGAAAATTGAAAAAAAATCACAAATCAAGCAAACAACTCTACACAACCCCCGTCAGCCTTGGTCAGCAGCAGTGTTTTCACGACCGGACCGGACCGGCCGATCGGACCGGTGGGATCGGGAACCGGTGTCGCCGGCGGTCCGGTTAGACATAGTAGAACCGCCTTCAAAATAACTGGCCGGTTTCGCCGGTCGACGGTCCAACCGGGTGGCCGGACAACCGCAATCGGGCCGGAAAGATGCTATTTGAGAAGCGGAGTCAGAAAAAAGAGAAGAAAAACAGGCTTAGATGTCACTGCGAACGCTGTGGCCTCCGGTAATATCAACGGCGGCGACGACTAGGTGGTTGTTTAAAGTAACAAAAATATGATCTTTTTTTCCAATCGTGCATCTAAATCTCTCAATGGCTAATTTAGATTGATAAATGATAAAGGATAAAAGAAATTTAGAGAAACAAAGGAAAAAGATTGATAGAGAGAAGAAAGAACGGCGGCTGCAGAAATGTGGAGATAGGTTTTACTTTTGAAGTTGAACACACAAATGTTACTTTTAACCTTCTATTTTACAAATTTTAAAATTCAGTCTCTTGTCATATTAAAATCATTTAACTTGGCCCCCGGCACCATTAAATATTTATATAAAATGTTAATAAATTATTATATCATCACCCGGTTCTTTAATCCGGTCCGACCGGTAAACCGGAAAGAAGACCGATTCGCTCTCCGGTCCGGTTCTAAAAACATTGGTCAGCAGCATTCTCTAGCTCGCCGGTGAAGAACACAAGCTTAAGTTCAGTCAGGTATTATTACGACAATGTTGCATGATGCAACATTACGACATTGTTGCATGATGCAACATTACCACAATGTTGCTTATATGTCAGTTAATTTTTTCTCACATTGTTGCGCAACATTACGATAAATGTTGCATGTTGCAACATTACGACATTGTTGCATGATGCAACATTACGACATTGTTGCATGATGCAACATTACGACAATGTTGCTTAAATGTCAGAGCATGATCTGAAACAGATTTGGGGAACCATCAGAGCTTTTGGCTGTGATTCCACACCATTTTTGATCGAAATCAATGGCTTAATCGAGCTAATTCACGTCGTTTGACTTTTACGGGTCAAAGTTCATACGTTTTGACCATAAAAAATGATTTTTTTTTTTTTTTTTAATAGTAAATTATAAGATTTAAATATATTTGGTTACAACTCAGTCCGACATACGGGGCAAACGGGCAACAAGCTGCGCCGCAAGCCCTTTTTGAATAGCAAAACCTAAGCGGATAAAAACAAGTTTCTTAGCTCTAGGAGTCACTATATGTCCATGCATAACCTTCTGGATCCGCCCGAGCGTGTCCGCAGCCTCTGACGCGAGGTGCCCGAACGTGTCAAAAGCAAAGGGGACAAACACATGCTGATTCTCGAGACATGCCTTCTCGTGCTTGTTCACCTTACCCGCAGCTGCCTTAGCAGCAGCTTGCTCCGCCGTGAAAACTCCAGAGCCAAAGCCCGCAAGGGGAGAGACCCCGGTCAGATCGATGCAAGCGTGTTTCCCCCTTGACCACCCAAACACCAAGATGTCCGCCGGTCTAAGGGTCGAACGCCCCTCTTTTGGGTCAGTTAAGAAGTTGACGGGGGCTTCCTTCTTGGCTGAAATCCCAGCCTTTCTGAAAATGTCAAATAGCACATCCCGGACCCAGTCATGACGGTACTTGAACCCCGGGAGATCTTTACAGTGAACCGCGTGCTCCCCAAACGAGTCCA
Organism: Deinandra increscens subsp. villosa; assembly: GCA_039602395.1. NCBI lineage: Eukaryota > Viridiplantae > Streptophyta > Magnoliopsida > Asterales > Asteraceae > Deinandra > Deinandra increscens. Next base: position 113,262,639 of record JBCNJP010000010.1, read on the forward strand.
AACACGCATTGCGGCAGACAGGGCACTTCTCGTCCGCGGGAAAGAGGGGTATCATGAGCCGGTACTTGAGGATAGATCGGTATTCGACCGACGACATGCGTTGCCCGAGCCCGTCAATGGGGAGAGCATGGAGGAAGTCTTGGGCATGTGGTTGACGAAGGCAGCTCCACACCGCTTTTTGCCTGGCATTCATATTAAACCGGGTCTCCATATCCAACACGATTTTGCTGAAAAGGGCATTCGCCAAAACATGTTGGGGTTTTGGGGGGGCGGTGTCCTTGTCAGAGAAACCGCTAAGATCAAAACCCGGTACGATGTCACGCAGGGCAACCAGAGCTAAAGTATAATCCGAGTCCATGCCACAGACCCCGCTCTCCCGCAAGATGTGGTCCTGCAGCCCCCAAGATTGGGCCCTGGACGCTACAAACGCATAAGACGAGGCCTCTATAGCCGAAGAAACCCCGAGCCCCCCGTGCCGGATAGGCAGGGAAGCGAGCCGCCACTGAAGGTCCCCAAAATAAGCCCCTCCACAGACCACAATGTTTTCAACTGTCTCGCGCAGGGCCTGATCAAAGCATGAGGCCGCCCCTTGAATGTGGGCGGGGGGACAGGTCCGCAGGCCGAAAAAGAGCTTGGCAACACCCATGCAAGAGCGAAGCAGGAGGAGTTCGCATTGCGGGTCCCGAATCTTGGGAAGGAGGTGCATTAGAGCGGCAGCGTTAGAAGCCCTCTTGGACGCCAACCCCTCAATGAACCCACCGTCCCTACTGGTCTGGTTAGTTTCAGCATCCAAATACGCATCCAACGATCAAAAAATCATCGAGTTTTGTTCAGTTTGTGAATTTCCGATCATCTTCTTCGTTAAGTTAGTCGCCGGAATTTTTTTTAACCTCAACGAAACGTTACAACAATGGTGCTAGTTTGATAGAGGTCGTTGAGACGAATCCAACGCAAGTTTCAGATTCCATTTTTGTTGGGTATATCTCGAGATATGGTGTTTTGAAGTTCGTTCAAGACCACCGGAAAAATTTGTTGAGTCGCCGGAATCTGAATCGGAAATACGGGGGCCTGAAATATTTCATTGAGTTTTGTTGCGCAAAATGTCTAAAATACCCCCACTTAATTAGGTTTTTTGGTTTTTTCACTTTTATTAAGTTTTCCCCTGATCTTAACCCGTATATATATAACCTTCTTTTTGTGGAATCTAACATCTTTATTTAAACACACTCCCTAATATTGTGACATTAGTAATTTTCTTTTATTAAATGTCCTCTTCTATAAAGACCAGGATTTAATAAAATCATTAACCTTTTTTTTTTTGTGGAATTTAACGTCCTTATTTAAACACCCCCTAATTTTGTGACATTAGTTTTTTTTTTATTTAATAAAATGTCCTTTTCTATAAAAACCAGGATTTAATAAAATCATTAACTGGAGGTAGTCTTCAACAATATTACGTATGTGTAATATATTTGGATTTTTAAACTTCATCAATTTTAACTAAAGTTGGCTCTACATACATTTATATGTAAATTATGTAATTGATGATGGGATTTTTTTTTCTTTTACCATATGATATTGATTGCTCCCGTAAGTTATGATAAGACTTCATTCTTAGTTTAAGAGGATTCCATGCCATTTTTTATTCTTTATCTCGTTCTCAAAATTTATAGAAAATCATTTTTTTTTATTAGTATCTTTGGGCTCAGTGACATTAATTCTTCATATGCTCATCTCTAATTTTAGATGAAACCTGGTTATTTCCGGGAAAACTTGTGTCCCCAACCCAAAGAGTAATTTTTGCTCACATCCGGTTTTAAACCCAAGATCTTACGATCTCAAGTCTCCCAAATACCATTGAGCTATAAGTTCATTTGTTAGAAATTCATTTCATCGCATTCTCTATCCTTGTACCGTTCCAGTTAAATAAAAGCTCAAAATCATTCTTATTTACTGATTTGTGTTCTAAACAATGTTCTACACTTGATACGCACCGAGATAAGATCCGTACAAGCCAATTACAATATGAATAGACTATAAATTTTTACACAAATAAATAAGGAGTTTTTAAATTTTTACAATAAATATGAGTTTTCAATTGATCATGTCCCTAATTATACCTATACCGAAGAATGAGGTGTGAGAATTTTAGGAATACTATGGTATTACATATATGTAATATGGTATTACATACTTGCAATAACTAAATATTATATATACATATCGTAATGGGATATGATTAAATACAATCTTTTTATTATACAAATGTTTTTATAATAACAAAACAATGCAATTTTTTTTTATAATAACATTGTTTTTATATAGCAAAAATTGTTTTTATAATAACACTGTTATATAACACCTTTTAGTAAAATGTTTGATATTTAAAACGCATACTCCCTGTGTATATTTTTTGTTACTAAAATATATTGTAGTTTATTTTTTTTTTCTTTTTATAATTATGTTTTTTACCGATGATACTAGTTATTTGACCGATGCAATTGACATGTCTAAACTAACAAATGCGACATATAAAGTCTTTAAATAGAGCAAGGCATCCATGAAAAAGGGATCGCTCACAATTTCACATTTTTACCATGTGTTTTACATTTGAAATTCTCTATAACCAACTCTGTTTAAACTATTTAAATGAGATAAAACCTATGTTACTCTTTACCTTTTCTTATTTCAAACTTATCTCTGAATACACTAGGGATATTTTAATTCTTCATTTGCCATTATTTATTTTTTTTATTTTTTTTTGTAAACGTGGTAAAACTTACTTTACTAAATAAAATTAGTAAATGTAAATAATTTATCTCCTACCTTTTTTTGACCTTGTACAACACTAGTTTTTTTTTTTTAATAGAATAGGACAATAAACAATCCAACTACGAGGTCAAAAGTGGAACAATATTAAAGTCAAAATGCTGTTGAGAACTCAGCACGACGGCACGACCATCACCATACTCACCAACCACAACAACCTTCCAAGATATTTCTAACGAATTTTATAAGTTTGATTATCTTTTACGTTACCCGTTACGTAATAATCGTAAGTTTTTTACTTGAAATTTTTAATACATTAGTTTTATATATTTTTGTTGTGATATGTTTTTTACGAAAACTAAACTGTATTTTAGAGTTAGAGAATTTTTTTAATAATCTAATCGTGGACAACCGACAACTATAATACTTTAAATTTTATTTTTATTTTTTATGTTCTAAATTTTTTACTAATTACCTATATATTATTGTGAAGATCAAACAAGGAACATGCATGTTAGCTTGGTTGCTAGCATGTTGACTTATTGTTCTCTTTATATATTATGTTTAGTAAATTAGTTAAAATTGCAAAATTAGTTCAATGGCAAGTGACTAAGTTTCTAAATGAGAGGCGTGGGTTTGAAACATTGGAACTCCTTTTTGCCCAAAATTTTTTATTTTTATAAATTCTATTAATATATAATATATTTTCCTAATATAAGTTAATTATACGTATATTTGTTCGTAACTTATTCCTTAACGGAGTGGTTAGGTACAGTATAAGAATTCGAACCGGGTATAACATCATATTCTACCCTCGTAGACACTTTTTATTTCTTTTATCCTGATTTTCATTTATATTTTCTTTCTGTAAATATATACATGTTTTCTCTAACCAGGTTAGCAAACTTTACGTTTCGTAAGTGTTTCCAAAAAAAGAATTTTTTAGGTTTATAATATAAATGTTGTACTTAAATATCTCCTACTCTCAACGTTCCTATAGGTAACCCGCTTAAAATCAAGAAAAACTTATAGACAATGACTATATTAGCCTGTAGAAACTATGCTCTGTTTCCCAAACTTAACATTTTATAAATCAGAAAGCAGCCTAATACAAAGCTGAAATTTTGGCTTGTACCTCATGAGCAAATTGACCTTAGAAGTGATACTTGTGTTAGGTTATATAAAGTTCAACTTATAAAGTAACAGATCTGGACACAGGATGCTACGAAGCTCTAACAACGACCGCCGCAACGCGCGGCCGGATTCACCCCTAGTTAAAAGTAAAAGTGCATGTGTAATTCGAAAGCTTTTTTAATTTGTATCATAAAAAAGATGAATTTTATATTTCTTAGACTACCTGTAACACTAACATAAATCATTTTCACAAAAGTCATAGTTAAGCATGTCACATCAGTTTTTTACTTATATTTTCAAATCATTTCCGCATATAGTATTTAGCTCCAATGCTAAAAATACTCGCTTTTTTAACATGCACACTATAAATAATAAACATGGGAGAGAAAAAAAAAACTCAAGAACGCCACACGTTGCACAAACACCACCCCAAATGCTGTACAAAAACACAATGCCCCAAGTGCAGCGTCACGTAGACGGTCTTCCCACAAACACCACCGTAAATACGGTGCTTTATGGACAGTCTTAGTTGGTTTTTTATCCGACCCATTTGGCTCGACCTAATGTTTATCCTCTCTAGCAAATATTTATGAGTACGTACATCACTGAAGATAAGTACTCAATCTCCAGTAAATGTAGTATAATTTATGTAAGAAAGAGAGCATACCTTTCGGGCCATAACATCATGCTGACATAGGGTAACCGTCTTTTTTTTTGGAACGGTAAAGATTTTATAAATGAAGGGGTTGACCAAGAGAGCAGATAAAAAACAAACACATTACATCACAAGAAGAAGGTTTAGCAACCACTCTCTCCAACTAATAGAACAATTACGATTTCTAATGACCTCTTGCTCCTGATTGGTTACCTTTGAGCACAAATTCCTTCACGGGCACGTGACTGCATACCATTGACGGGGTAGGGGGAAAATTATGTGGTCCTTCATATGATGTTATATCCTAACAAAATGGGAGTAAAGCATGCTCGGCACCTGCCTCTCTGTTACCAAGCCGGTTTATGCATACCCAAACCGGCCACATAGTCATATCTCTCTTTACAATCACTATTCTAATATTATTTTGCTATATTTAATTTCCTAATATATGTGTGTATATTTAAATTCGGTGATGTATAACGTGCCATAAAAAAAAACATTACTTATCCCACTTTGTTGCATGATCAAACACAAGTAATGAAGTAAACCATATTATATATCCCATGTCTGATGTCTACTTATTTACATATATTAGAAAATAGGAAAATTGGATTTAAATAATATGAATTAAGCCCTATTGGCCAATAATAATACCAATTCAGTTATTTGCCTACAATAATACCAATTCGTCAATTTAGTCTCAAAAATGATACGCCATCTATTTTTCCCTAACGGTGTTAGTTTTTTTCCTGATGTCACATATAGAGAGGTTATTTTGTAAGTTTTATAAAATGAGGGGGTCCAACTTTTTGAAAAATAAAATTGATTGGTCAAAACCTTACACATTCTTTTCTCTCCACTTCCAAGCCCTAGTTTATTTCCACCAATCACCGCACCTACCACCACCCACACCCTCACTGTCGCCACCATACAACCACCACCAACCATCACCACCTTTGCGCCGCTACCCACATCACCGCCACCTCTGAGTCATCGCCATTCCACCGTTAACCATCACCCACCACCGTCTCCCACCCTCGTCTCCCAACCCCCGTATCCCACCTCCGCTGCCGCCACTTGCCTCACCCCCTGGAAGTAGCTTCCGTCGTCGACCTTGAAACTCCCGGCGAACCTGTCCGGTGACTGCCCCCTTGTCCTTCGCTAAGTTCGAACCCTCAAGGGAGCACGCTAGGGCAACGAATTTGGGTCGATCTCCTTCTTCCACTGTGTTCGATTCCAGATCCGACGCCGGTGCTATCTTTGTTTCCTCCGGTGAACGGAATCTCCGCACCGGAAAAGCCGAAAAAGTCGAGATTCGGTGATGGCGGTGAACGGTTTAGCCGGATTCGGCCGGATTCGGCGTTGGCGGCGGAGGTAAGTGGCGGCGGCGGAGGTGGGAGACGGGAGTTCTGGGACAGTTTGGTTTTGAGAAAGAGAGTTAATTCTTTTTTTAAATTAAACCCTCATTTTAATCTTTTACAAACTAGTCCCCTCATTTTATAAAACTTGCAAAACAACCCCTCTATTTGTGACATCAGCAAAAAAAACTAACACCGTTAGAGAAAAATAGACGGCATATCATTTTTGAGACTAAATTGATGAATTGGTATTATTATAGGCAAATAACTGAATTGGTATTATTATTGGCCAATAACGCTTAATTCATATTATTTAAATCCAATTTTCCTAGAAAATATGTTTCATTGTATCTTATAGTACGTTGTCGGCTTCTTCTTCTTTTAGATAATCAGATTGGTTTTAGAAAATTTAAATTTATCTTTGTTTTTATAAATAACATTATCATTAGCTTTTTTCTGAACAACAATATATATATCATTCTTCTAAGTTTATACTACACTCTAATATTTAGAGGATGAGTTATTATGAGAGGTTTAGTTTGGATAAAAATGATAAAAAGAATTATAGTTATTGGATCTTCAATTAAATGAAGATATATGGCCCAAAGTTTTCCAATGTAGAATTAGAGAGAAAAACTAAGAGAACAAAAGATGGAAGAGTATTTCTGGCTTTGTATCAAATTCCCTCATTTTTAAACATTGATAACTCTTAGATATGACATTATTTTTTTAAAAATAACACCATAAAAACGAGCGTTTTTTTTATCTTTAGAACACACAAAGTGTTGTTATATATACAATTAATTTTTTTTCCTATTTCCATTGTATTAAAATGTTCAAATCATTGTCTCAAAATGTTCAGATCATTGTGTCATATTGTGTCAAAAATGTTCAGATCATTGTGTCATATTGTGTCAAAATGTTCAGATCATTGTGTCATATTGTGTCAAAATGTTCAGATCATTGTGTCATATGGTGTCAAAAACCGAAAGAGTAGTTTTGCTTTAATTTTATATATAACAACACTATATATACTTTTGACACAATGACACAATGATCTGAACATTTTATGATATAACGACACAATGATCTGAACATTGTATAAAAAATCGAAAAAGTAATTTTTTATTTATTTTTTATATAGCAACACTATACACGTTTTAAAGACAAAAAACGCTCGTTTTTATGGTGTACTTTTTTTTTAAAAAAATAATGTCGTATATGAAAGTTATAAATGTTTTAAAAAATGAAGGAAGTAGATACAAAGTCAACAAAGACGGCTAAGACTAAAATATCCCTCCTTCCTTTTCTATTAGATCAAGTTCCAATGGTGAATTCTTTCTTATCCTTCTTACCCAAACCAAAATTCTCATTTGAACTTCTCTCGATATTTACAATGATCAATATATAAATTGACATTTTCAATAGCGCTTCAAAAGGCAAAACATTTCTCATATGGGCCTATCAATACACCAACCCCAATAGTAAGTATAATGATCACAAGACTTAGGGCATGTTTGGTTTGTCAACCTCTGACTGAATAAGAGGCTCCTCTCCTTTTAATGGTTCAGTGACTTCTCAAAAGCTGAATGGTTAAGAGTTTGAAATCTCTTAGATTAAGCACGACCGCACCCCCGTCATCAATTTTTCACCGGCGATCTAGTCAATGTCGCTGCTGTAGTCCACCACCGCACCCCCATTGTCGTTAGCCTCGCAGATGATAAGTTTCCTAATTAATCCATCGTGTGTAAATTTCCCAATTAGTTGTTTGATTAAGCAAAAAGATGGTTGCGTGTAGATTCTCCAAATTTCCCTCTACTCCTCATTCCACCTATCTCAGACCAGATCTGCTTTCCGATGGTCCAAATTAGAATCGAACTTGATTATATTCTCTAAATGGGTCAAATCAAATTCTCATAACCATGAGGTTACTGACCGGGTCATTTGTTCAGTCACATCTGGGTCCACCGGCGGCGTGGCTATTATTTGATGAATGTCGATGGGGGTGGGTTTGGAGACTGTTGTTTTAATTTATCAGAGACTACTTGACGGGGAAAGAGATGGATTTTGAGGACTTGCCGGTAAGAACGACCACCCCTTCGTCCTCCAATTAGAAACCACCCTGATTTTGTGGCGTGAGGGTGATCGTCAATGGTGGGAAGGTAGTGCGATGTCAATGGCGGAGGGTGGTGGTTGGTGACGGTGGTTGGTTTGCCGTCGACGTACGACCTCGCAGATGATAAATTCATCACCGTCGTTTTAACTTAGACTATATGTAATTACATAAATAGTCCTTTTATATTGATAAGTTATAAAAATGACCCATTCATTTTAATAACCTTAATAAATTTATATAACAGGTCACTGATGTGCAAATTGACTGAAAAATACTCCTTCAGAATCCCTGTTGGTAAAAAAAGAATCAAATAGCTAAAAAAAAACGTTAGAGTGCGAGATGAAAATTTTAAACTTTTAAACTTAATTGGTAAAAGCCACCAAACCTCATATACACAAACCGTAATTAACTCAAAACTTTAAGTTGTTTGAAAAACTACCATGACAACCATAAAGATGCCTTGTTGTCGATCTATAACTTTTATAGTTGGAATAAAACAAATACATGTGAGTGGTGTTAATACTGTACAATAATTAAATAAAATGTGGTGATTTGCTCGGAAAATATCACTGAATACAAGTTGCATCTGTAAAACAAACCAATAAAGCAAAAATATGATACATTCAGATTAAAATTTTTGATACGTCTTGTGAGAAAATATATTAAACCAAGGATTGAGTTTTCATGGTCATGATGAATCATAATGTTTTTTAAATTGCTTTTTAAAAATTATTATAATTTAAAGAACATTATGATATTGGGAGAAATAAACACGGACGGATTTATATATTTTTTCAATGGATTTATTATTTTTAGATTCTCTAATTTCATAGAAATATACATAAAAAAATCAGGTCACGTCGGTCACATAATACAGACAATAAGTTTTGTCTTCTTTGACATTATACTCTAATCAATGTCCATATTGTTAAAACAATTAATTCTTAAAACGTCTTGATTTACCACTAAAATATGTTTGTCAAAATTCTTTCACTTTTGTTTACATTTTATTCATTTTGTATACATAGATTCACTATTAGAAAAAACAACGGAGTCACTAGAGAAAACCCATACGTATGATTCTACAAAGAAGAAAAAAAAGACTACATTATTGTAACTCCATAAGATTATACTAAAGAATGCACGGGAAAATAAAAATGACATCTCCAAACATTTAAAATGAAAAATATCAAGTTTTGATGAATGTAGTGTCGATGATGAATACTACTAGCAACAACTTGAGAAGTTTAGTCATTTAGATTACATGGTTTTAATTATTTTTGCAAAGTTTAGTCATTTAGATTAAATGGTTTTACTTATTTTTGCAGGATGTCATCTCGTTTTATGAAAAATATAGTCTTAGTGTTTAACATCGATTGGGATTATGCTAACCCAAAAGCGCAAAGACAAAGGTAAAACATTACATATCAAACTTGAAAAGGATCTTTCTGATTCTCGAAGAATGCGGGGCAAGAGGATTGATCGAGAAAGATCTTTTGTTCTTATTATAAGACCATCGTCATTATTTTGAGTGTGACTGTTCTACATCGAGTTAGATATGCAAATCGAAGAGTTTGGAAATCATTTTAGCTAGGTAGCGTCTGACTACTTATTTGTATGGGTTGTTATAGTTGTTGTGGTAATTTTGTTGGGTTTTAATGATGAAGATAAATTAAGACTTGAGAACTTCCTAACTACATTGGTAATTTGAAAACGAATGAAAGATTTGCTAACTTGAAAGGTTTATCTACTATTGTGAGATTAGCGGTTCAAACAAAGGATCATCTTTCATTTACTTTGGTGTACAGTTTATTAAAGTTATTTTAGGTTTTACTAGTTGCAATGACAAATGTGGAGATATGTATTTCCCTAATGAAGTTCGTGAAGTTTGATTTTGTATTGACAGTTAATTTTTGAGTGATATGATGCAATTGAAAATGACTGTTTTCGAAATATGGAAAGCCATAGAGAATAGTTGTAGATTTCATGCCTTTTTCAATGGCGTGTTTTTATTTTTTATGACGAACTTTGTCTTGTTTTTCACTGACCCAGACTGAAAAACCTAAAATCGGGTGATATGAGCATGAAACATTGAAACACGGTATAATTCTAAGAGGAACTTTGAGTTTGATATCCTTAAGGTATCTCATAACCAAATAATCAGTGAGACTGTCCAAGCAAACGAGAGATTACTTATAATTTTAAATATTCATTATTTTTTGTTTTACGGATGTAAGCTTAAAAGTATTCATTATTTTTTTATACGTTTACGTTTAAAGTTATGTTTAAACATTATAAAGATAGTTATATACGAGTTAATTAATTATATCATTTTTAACATCTCGTATAGTATACTGATTACTAAAACTAGTCTACTTATATAAATGGTTTTTTTACGGCTGAATGTTATAAATGGTGTTGAACCCAACACTTATCGAACACTCGTATTTCTCTACTTGAATTGATTTTATAATTAATTGTCCTAAATTAAAGATGATCAACAAAACAATTATATTCGTAAAACTAGCCAGTGACCCGGGTAAATACCCGGGGTTGTAATATAAAAAGCATGAAATGAGAAATAAAAAGGTATAATAAGTTATAGTTATAACTTATTTACATTCAAATCCTTTTTCGTAATAGTCCACAAACACATCTAAATCCTTAAAATGAAAACATGAGACATGGTAAATAAAGGAAACAAATTCAATGGTCAAAGAGCAATCCATCTCTTCTTCAAACTCCAACAACAATTATATAATGATTTGATCAGAACAATTAAAAACAGTCAATAGATAAGAAAATGTGATTTGAGTTTACCTGGCCAGAGAAGGTGTATGTCATTGCACGCTCGCACTTTATAGTTGCTTCTTTCTTTGTTGGATCCATGCACAAACAATAATCATTATTATGACTATCCACCCCCTGCAATTAGTTTTGATCAATACATTGTGTAAAACACTTAAATGATCCTACCATTGATATCTAAATGCACAATCAATTGAAAGTGCAAAAAGATCAAATGCTAATTTATTTACATCGTTACCCTTTTCCTTCTCTTTACAAAAAATAAATAATTTTGACTTATTGGGTCAAAGAGACTGTTTCCGAGCTTAGTAGAGTGACTTTATTTTGGAAATAATTTGGTTATTGATGACCACATTTGACATGCCAATTACTTAATAAAGTGTGTAAATCTAAAAACTTTAAATCATCAAGGTTAGTTTAAAAAATGTCTTCAGAAGCATTTTAAAACGGTCAATTAACTGACCTCGCATATACACAAGAGACACAATGAGCATCGCACTGAAGAGAGATACAAAACACTGAAGAGCACCAGCACCGATCTAGTATGAAATTTCAGAACTCAAATGACCCATTTAAATTGTGATTCTAGTAACTCATTTCTGCATTCAAGTTCATAAAAATTCTAAATTTGCAAAACCATAGAGCAAGGAACAAAGCTAGGGTTGACATTAATCTTTAATTCACCAAAACACAAAAGCTAGGGTTGACATTAATCTTTAATTCACCAAAACACAAAAGCTTAATTTACGAAAAAGAAGAAACTAATCAGTCAAGACTGGTTTATTTTTTAAACCATCTGATGATCACTTATAATGTTATATAAAAGCAAAGAGTAGTCTAGTGGAACCTATTCGACTTCCATGTACGCAAAAGTCTTCATGTGCATGTTATTCAAGTATACATAAGAAAATAAGTTACTCAAAAAAAGATAGTTCCAAAGCACTTCTAGTATAGTATAGACAACAAACAAACATATGTGCATGTTATTCAAGAAACAAAAACTAAACAAAGATACTCAAATACAATATAGTGTAAGCACAAAGTTCTTTAAAACAAAAAAATGACATGTATGGAAGTAAAAGAGATAGTTATTGCTATAATGAGCTATACTAAGCATACTTTCATGTACTATAATAAACTGGATAAACAAATCAAAACAAACAAAAGGAACATAGGCAAACTACATAGGTAAAATTCATGTATTAGGTCCCACAGAGGCCAGTGGCGGATTCAGTTCATACAGAGGGGGGGGGGGGGAGAGGCACCCCGTGCTGCTGAATTAACATGTATATAGCTTTCATTTTCCAGAGAATTTTTTAAAGTTTTGAAGGTAAATAAGGGTTTCTGGGAGGGAAGACGGAGGCAATATTGGAAAGAGATTGAACTCTTTTATATGCATAGGGGCCCACCACTAAAGTAGCTTTTAACCCTTGTGATTGTGAGTCTAGTATATTAGGTACTTTTATGTCATACATTTTAGATTACGTAAAATCACCAATTAGACCTTTTAATTTTATTTGAATAACTTTAAAGCCATGGGATATTTTAACTTCAATTTGAAGTTAAATTTAGTTGATTTTAAATATTTTAGTTTTATCTAAATCTAAACAACTTTATCTTATGCTATTTCAATTGTTTTCTTGTCCATACTTTTTTTTCCAATTGTTATACGTTATTTCATTCATTTATGATTTTTATTTGATTAAGTTTTTTTACTATGACTTAAAAATTTGTCACTATTTGACCCGTCTCTCTTCACTCTATCAAAATTTTGCCCCTGTATTAAAAGTTTCTAAATCCGCCACTGACAGAGGCATTAAAGTCCATATCAAAAGCGAAGACATGTCACCTGTTGCGATATCAACACCCAATGACATATAAGCACTTGCATCTACAGCAGAACACCTTCTCATTACACAAAATGGATCGATAGACATGTTGCCCAAAACAACAAAAAGAGAAGCTACCAAAGCATCAAGCGAAGAATAAATAGATAATGCAATGGAAAAGAAAAATCCAGCAGAGAGAAAAATACTATTCACCAACAGTAAAGTTAGATTTTTCTATTAAAAACAAAGTATTTATTTATTAAAAAATCGTATTTTCTGAAAAGATTTGACAAATACAGGTAAAAAGTTCGAAAGCAGAGGTGTTCCAAACAATATTCTTGTTTTTAAGTAGGCACTAATCTTGTTTAAATCTTCTTCTAATGACTCAACTATTATATCTCTTGCAACAACTGAACTCAATCTCTTTCTTAGCCATCTTTCGGAATTAAGATATATGCCCTATATTTGGACAATCAGCAACAAAGCTGAAAAATAAGAACTCAGTCTAGAAAAAAACCAATCAACACCTTAATTGTCCTCTAATTAATTTTTTTGAAAACTGGTGTCATTAACAATTTCAATTTCATAACAGGCAATAAAAAATGCTCATGAATGAAAGGTAAAAAAACAGTACAGAAACCAAAACTTTAAAAGTTTGGGAGTCGAGAACAATTAAACAACTGTGCACAATAGGAAATACTAAAACTGTGACACTCATTTCTTCCACTTTTCCCTATGTATTTAATATGCAATTTGCATCTCCTGTTTTTAATTCAATTTAACCTTCTTACTAACACCCATCACAATTTAATTTAACTATTAAAATTAATTAATTTATACTCTCATCTCATCACAAAGCAATAGGCAGGGCAAATGTATCAGAAGTCCAAGCTGCCATCAACCGACAAAGAAAAAAATGCCCTCACCTGATTAAAAATGGCCCCTTTATAGGCCGCCACATAATCATGATACTATCCACTATAGGTCCGAAAAAATACCCGAACACACGATATCTAGATCTAACACGAGTGCGGAAACCTCGTGAGAGATTGAATCAAGAGAAATAGTAGATGCAAAGGCTAAATCTTGTGAAAAGATGAAACCTTGAGTGATAAATGTCTACTAGAAGCAAACCAAAGCGATCGTGAACACCAAAGAAGAAAGAAGAAATCGTAAATTGTATTTAGAATGCTTGCTTCAATCGGTTACAATGAGGTGGTATTTATACCACCTCAAGTCAAAATCGCAAACCAAGTAAGCCCAATCATAATCGGCCCACATGGCCTAATAATTAACTAGACTAGCCCACTAGATAAATACTAAACAAGCCCAAAACAACTAACTAACAAAAGCCTAATAACAAATGTTCATGCCTCATATGAATATAGCCCAACAATCTTCCCCTAGGCATGAACCATTTGACCACTTTACGGCAGTAGCAAGTCAAATCTGAACGAGGCTTGAATGTTGTTTGACCACCAACCATTCTCCACAATCTTCTTGGCAGCACCATCAAATATCCCAATCCTGATAGCATTCGCCATATCATTTTCATCACCTAGAATGGGTTGGGTTGCTAGAAGCTTGATATCCCGTTCTCCAAAACGAAGCAGATCCACCGGGTCATAGAATCGGAATTGACGCATCGGTTTACAGAGAACCACCACCTCATGAGTTGTCGGATCATAGTACCAACAATCAAAGTTCCTTACTAGCGAACCATCCTCTATCTCATCCAACATGTTGATCACCCTTGTACGTTTGGTAGGTGGCCTCCGAGCTTCTCCAACAGACTCCCCTGTCTGTGGATTTGTTCCCGTCTCTCTCCATCTAAGCTCCTTCAGCTCAAAATCCCTGAAGTCATTCTGCATATGCCCTAGCAGATTGTCTCTGATCAGGTTTCCATCTGGCCCATTCCATCTGTTAATAAACGGAGCTCTTAGAAGGTTTCTGATCTCCGGCTCTGTCCAGGAGTGGAATTGACCACGAGTCTGGTAGTATTCAACTGGACTATAGCCTTCACGGATCACGGCGAACAATTTCTTCTCTGAATCATAGTGCCAACATAGAATCATCTCACTACTCCCTTGCCTATCAATAGAACTTTCACCAACGTCTATTGTGTACTGAGTGGGAGCTGGTCCTTGGAAAAACTCCTTGAACCAGTTCTCATGGAAGTTTGGAGCCTTTGAGATGATCCTGCCACATCGGGCGTAATCCGACATCTCAATGTTTTCATCTCCATCAACAGCCTCCACAGCTTCTCCAGCTTGAGATGAACTCTGACCTGAGGCACCTGTGTTGCTAGGCCCTGCACCACCTGTCAGCTCATTAACCTTCTTTCTCAGCCCCTTGATCATATTGAAAAGATATTCCATCCTTTCTTTGTCAGCTATCTCAAATCCTTTCATATAATCTCTGTTTGCTTCCTCCTTCTCTCTCAAAATTTTGATTTCATCCTTGAGAGTCTTTATCTCATTCTCTCTCATTCTGTTCTGAGAGATCAGGAAGTTAATCTGAGGATCAGAACTAATCCTCAGATCAACTGGAAGCTCAGCAGCCATTAACGGGCGAAAACCTGGAGCAGCGAGAGGTTGGCTTGTCGCGGTAGAGAGGCTAATTCTGACCGGACTAGGAACAACAAAGGTGCTGTCAACCTCCAGAAATTGCCTATCCTCACGTACAGGGCTATGCACGTTCAGAATCGGACTATCGAGCTGTACAGGGGCAGGTTGAACATTGTCACCTTCTTCTGTCTGAGTAGCAGAAGGTTGTTCTTGATTGGCTTCACTCACAGATTCTTCTTGACCACTGGCACCCGCAGAACTGGGTCCAGTAGGTTCTACAATCATTAGACTAGAGCTTGTCTTGGTGAACTTGAACCGTATGCTCCTAGGATCAGATTTCTTTCTTGGAGATGGTTCACGAGCAGGGACGGGTTCTACCATGAATGCTTCATCAGCAATTAATTCCAGCTCAGGAGGTGCATCATCACTGCCAGAAGACCCAACCATATCTTCTCTTGATCTTTTATGGGTTAGCGGCTCCAAGTCCCCATAAATATCATCTTCAACAAAGTCCTGGCCG
Source organism: Deinandra increscens subsp. villosa (assembly GCA_039602395.1). NCBI lineage: Eukaryota > Viridiplantae > Streptophyta > Magnoliopsida > Asterales > Asteraceae > Deinandra > Deinandra increscens. The sequence continues at coordinate 113,278,395 of JBCNJP010000010.1, forward strand.
GTGAGGATGTCATCCATTATATTTTCTTCATCGGATGGGATGACATCATCTTCTTGTACATTGACAGCTTGAGTGGCTTCAGCATCTTGATCTTCTGCCACAATGGCATTCACAGCAGGCTCATCAGCCACTGGCTCATCTTCCTCCATCACTTGTTCACGGGCTACCTCTGGAAAGGCACCACGTTTAGTCCATTCTAACCTACCCTCAAACATGTACTTGCCACTCCTATCCTGAGTCTGGAGACCAAAAACATCAGCACCCATCACCTTTATATCCAGTTTCTGTATCCTTTCCTCAATCATAGGATATTTCAGCATGACCACCATCTGCACGAATCTTGGTGTCATCAGAAACTGCTCACGAGCACCCAAGTTAGCATTGCCGATCCAATCCAGCAGCATCATCTTTGAGAAATTGTAGTTCCAGTCAAGGGCCAATGCGACGAAAGCAGAGCCGTGGACTTTGTTCAGCTGGTCAAAGCTCGTTCTCTTGCCCAGAAATGATTTCTGCATGAAATGGGCAAGGCACCTCCAGTAGTGCGGCAGCTGCTTCTTCATGATAGGCGGGAATCTGCCTTCATATCCCAGTAATTGGGCACCTGCCAGAACGGCTTCCTTGGGATAATCAACCGGATCGGTAGCACGATCGTTGATATTCAGGCCTCTTCTAATATCATCTTCCTGAATGACCACCTGACGGTTCTGGATGGTAGCAGTGATTCTTGTCTAGCAATACATATGTGCATGTACTTGGTTAGAGTACGTATTGCTAATGAAAGAAGTGTTGGAATTCAAGAATGAAGATCAAGCCATGCAAAGTGTAGTTAAACGTTCGACGTATGCAAAGGGCGAGAATGGAGCATTAGAAAGACTCACGGAGACGCGTTCTTCCAAGGGATAGCTGAAATGTCATCTGAAGAATCGTTGCGGTTTTGAAGCAAACGAGTCAGAAATAACGTCTTTCGATAGAAGCGTTCTAAATGTCAGATTATCGTATGTAGAAATACGTATTGCAATTCTACATCGCAATTAGAAGGAAGGATTAGGAGCAAGAGAGTTCCTATAGTAAAGTGTTATGAATGTCTAGGTTAGATTCTTAAATCAACCTAGAAAAGAAAGGGGTAAGTTAAGGATATCTCGCTGATGAGATATTCGTAAACGGAGCAGGTTTCGGGACGAAACCTTATTTAAGGGGGGTAGAGTTGTAACATCCCGAAATTTGAGAAATACGTGATTAAAATGATTAATACACATGATATATGTGTTAGAAAGCTAAACGTGTTAAAACGTTTGAAAAATGCATGTTTACCCATTACCGGGTAATAAATCGATAAAAGATAGTATTGCATGAATGATATATGTGTTAGTTGATAACATGAAGAAAGAAAATGAAATTATACGTGTTTTATATCAAAGTATAATTGATATATATGATGTTAGCATGAAAAACGTAGCTAAACGTTTATACGGTAGATATAAATGATAGCCGGACAAATATGACTTTACACGATTACATGATATTGAAATACATGTAAATATATGATTAGTATAGTATGAATGCATGTAAAATATTCATTTGATGAATATATATGTGGAAATACGTGTTTGGATAGTTATACGTGTGAAAAATGCATGCTTAATAATTAACAAGAAAATAGAAGGGTAGAAAGTGTAAATTATGGAAATACACAAATATATATATATATATATATACATTATTATATATGACCCGAACCTTCAAGATTGTTAGAAACATGTTTAGGAAGGTTATAAGATGTAAAATGATAGTTACATCAAAAGATTAGGGTTTAATATACATAAGATAAAAGTTAAAGGGCTAAAAGTGTAATTTATGAATACTTACGGATATTATACGTATCTATAACTTTTATAAGTACCCCGAGGCTTATAATGTATTATAATAATGTCCTAAAATGATTCGGAACATAAAATGATGTATATTGTAAAGTTTGAGGGGCCAAATATGTAAATAATGAAAAATATATAAATAAATATATAAAAATATATACGTATGTATACGTATATCATAGAGAGTGTCCCGAGCCTTAGAAACTTTATTTAACATGTTTTATAATAGTTCGGTACATAAAATGACAGTTTGGTAGAAGTTAGGGGCTTAAAATGTAAATATAAAGTGGAGGGACCAAAACTGTCATTCTGTCAAAGTACCAGGCGGTACGCGAGCCACCTCTCCTCCCCTTGGCGATACGCGAAACTTCGCAGGACCAGAATCAGCCACATATGCGACTTGTTCTTCACGTTTGATCCGAATCAGCCCCTCCAGGTGTCGTTTTCGACCGATTACTCATCACCATACGTGCTAGGACCCTGGGGCGACCTCGACTAGTATAAATACGAGTCCCAATCATCCAAAACAACTCGCCAATTCACGATTTCTTCTCTTAAAAACCCTAGAACGAACCCAGATCTCCTTCTGCTAAATTCGATTGATCGGCTTGGAGTTAAGAGCTAAAAATCAGCAGTCCACCATTTCTTGGTATGATCTTTAAAAGCCCTCTATCAATTTCAGTTAATTTCATGTCTAGATTAGAGATTTAAAACTATGCTTAAATTAGGGTTCTTAATCTTGTTTTAATGAAATCGAGTGATCGGGTGGGAATTAGGGTCTGAATTTTTTTAGGTAATCCTAATTTAATGTATTTTAAGAAAGCCCTAAGTTTATTTCACAATTGGAAAAGGTTTGGTTAAGGTTTTGTAAACGGGTCAAAAATTAGGGTTTTCGTGTCGTTATTCAGCCCAAATTGAGTAAACGGTTTTGAATTAAGCTTTGCCATTTTAAAGGATATTAGAAAATGTTATAATGGATAATACCCTAAGACGGTTTTGAATAAAAATGAATTTTGATAATAAAATGGGAATTTTGTGAAATTAGAGTTTCTAAATATGGTTATTTAATATAAAATAATCCGGAGGGTTTGGGGACTTGAATTTTGGTATGGTAACATGTTTATACATATAATAAGTATATATGAAGTTAAAATGGATAAATAATGAAGTATTGAAAATACCAAGTCAATCGAATATTTAGAAGTTCGTGCGGACCGGAAGGGTAAACGCCTGTACACTGGGGTTTCTGGCATAGCGGGGGTGTCGCCATCCCATCTGGGCAATGGCATCCCAACACTGGGCAATCCCGGAGTGAGCGTTTACTTATAGGAATGCGCGTCTTCATATTATCATTAAAAGAAAAGGATAATTGCCTATAAGGGCATTTTGGTCATTTTAACCTATTAAAAGGATAATCTTAATAAAAATATAATATTAAGATAATAAGAGATAGAAATAAACATAGAGAGTGTTTATTATATGAAACTTTGCGTTAACGCCATACGATACGCAAATTAGGTCAAAAAGGAATCGTTGCGGAAGTTCTGTCCAAGTAAACAAGTTAAAGACATAAGGTGAGTTCTATGAGCCCACTCCTAAATATTTTAAATGTTTTAGATATTTTCGGGCTGATATACATACAAATGTTATAAAATGCATTTAAATGATTTATAACTGAAATGTTGCCTATCTGAACTATTGAAGTGTTAAACTGTTGAATTACCTTTGAATATATATATATATATATATATATATATATATATATATATCAAACTGCTAGGTGCTAATTGTTAATGGGTATATTGAACTGTTAAATTGTTATTGAATTGATATATATATGTGGACTGTTGTGGAAATGTATATACGTGAAATATCTTGAATTGATAAATTATTAAAAGGCTTTTGGGATAATATATATAGAAATATATATATGATATGTTATGAAAATGATATTAAATCATTGTACGTGTTATAACATAATTATAATGACTGTGATATGATATGTGTTATATTTGCTTCGAAATTAAATAGTCAAGTGATAAAGGAATTATTAGTAAACGTTATAGTGAATATGTATGATTATATGAGAACAGGTGATGCAATTGCTTTATTATTATGTGGTGGATACGCCGCTGGTACTTCCTATATATATACATAATAATATTAGTTACCCAGTATATCAGAAGTGTGGAGGATACGCCCTGTATACATACACTAACGATAAATTGGGAGATGTCCACTTGTTGTAGTATATGAAGACCTTATCACTGTTTACTAATAATCTTATGTCTCTTGGGTATTTAACTAAGGGGCGGGTAGTAGTACAGAGGGATTTAGGAGGTAGTGTTGCTCAATGGGATTAGAGACCACTACAAATAGAAAAGGGAAAAAGCTACTGTCCGTTATAGGGAATGCTCTAGAAGGGTAAACTCGGCGGTAAGCAAATAGGGGAAGGCGGTGCAACTGTCCGTTATAGGGAATGCCCTAGAAGGGTAAACTCGGCAGTTAGCAAATAAGGGAAAGCGAGACAACTGACCGTTATAGGGAATACCCTAAAAGGGTAAACTCGACAGTCCGCAAAGATGGTTTCTCTGCTTATACATTAGCAGGGTTTACACTGGTAATAAATGTTGGGGTTGTAGGAAGAGATAGCGGGATAAATGGTTTTATAAGGGGTGTTTCCTGTTAAGGAATATTATGTGTTTTATAATTGTGATATATATTATACTTGTTAATTGTCTGTGAAAAAGGGATCTTGCAGGTCCAAGGGTTTTAAACCTCACACCGAGGTAAAGATTTTAAAATATAGAACTCACCAGCGTAAGCTGACCTTTTCCAAAAATGTATGTATGTCAGGTCAGGGTGAGGCTTCGACTAGTTATGAGAAGGCCCTAGTGATAAGGGATTAGACGGGCAAGCTATCGGAAGGAAGGAATGTTATGGCAAGCTGGCATAGATATAGTTATAGAAATAAAACGTAGTGATAGTTAGTATTTCCTTATGTAAATTATCTCTTACTTTGTAGTACTTGGCAATTAAATAAAAGTTTAAAATTTCCGCTGCTTAGTAATCTCTGTTATTACCTTGTGTTCATGAGTAAATCCGATTAGTGACCCCTTCTGGAGCCAAGTCTGGAAGTGGGCGTCACAAGTTGGTATCAGAGCCTTGGTTTAAGAGATTTAGGTACTAATGCAGTATCTAGACTTAAACTAGGACTCTGGAAAGACAAAGTAGGATGAGATAAAGAATGTAGATGCCAGCCAGGATAGCTTGTGCCCGTAGAAATGAGAATGCATTAGGGACATAGTAAGTAGCATCTAGAGTATGTGAAGTGTGGAAAAGACCGAATTGCAATTAGCTACTGCAATTTGGTATTAGCCGTATAAACATACCCTAGGTCCTAACTATTGTATGTCCAAGTGCAGAAAAATTATGAGACGGTATAATTAAGGAGCGAGATGAAGAACCGGTTTTAAACTTAGAGTTACCGGTAAAAGGATAAAAGAGAAGAGTGGACACTTAGAAGGATTGTGATGGAAGTAACTGGGTTTTTGAACACATCATAACTATATAATTGCTTTGGTACCGGTACTTATCTGGTTATCATGTATTCAAAAGTTCAAGGACTTTACGTCACATAAATTCTGAGATGTCACTCACCTGGAATGTAGGATGATGATGATAAGAGGCGGACATGGTAGAGGTAGAGGTGCCGGCAGAGCAACCAGTGCTGGAAGACGTACGCGTGCGAATCCCGAACGAGAGAATAACGCGGGAGCTAACATCTTTACTAACGAGCAAAGGGCGGCTATGGCAGCAGAGGTGAATCAAATGTTTCAGGCGGTCTTGCCAGATCTGATCGCTCAACTTCATGGAGCTGCTGGTGGAGGTGCAAATGGAGCCGGAGGAGCCGCTGGTGATGCTGTTGGAGATGCGGGAAATGCCAATCACGGATGTTCCTTCAAATCTTTTAGTGGATGTAGGCCTCCGTCATTTGAAGGAAAGAGAGATGCGGGTTCGACTGTTCGTTAGATTCGAGAGATGGAAGCTGTAATAGGTATTAGTGAGTGTTGTCCAGACCAAACGGTGAAGTACGCAGCCCATTCCTTCAAAGGAGAAGCATTATTCTGGTGGGACTCTATTCTACAATCCCGAGACGAGCAAGCCGTTGCTGCTATGATGTGGAATGACTTGAAGACGCTAGTGATGAACAAGTTTTGCCCGAGACACGAGCTGGAAAGGATCGAGGTTAACTTTCTAAAGTTAGAAGCAAGTACTATGACTCATCAAGAGTTCACAAGCAAGTTTGACGAGATGGCAAGATTAGTGCCAAGGTTGGTAACACCCGAGGAAGAAAAAAAATGAAGAGATACGTTCAGGCCCTTCCTGCTGCTGTAAGAAAGATAGTTAGGCCTCATGTTCCAAAGACGTACCAGGAAGCAATCGACATCAGTGCTATGGTTTACGAAGAAGAATATGGCGACAACGGGAGACCGGGAGAAGTTAAAAGGAAGATATCTGAGACTGGAGAAAGCTCGAAGAGGAACGACCGAGATTTTCACAAGAAGAAGAAAGATTCAAAAGGCGACAACCCTAAGTGTCATAACTGTGACAAGTATCATCACGGAGAGTGTTGGGTAAAACCAACGAGTTGCTATAAATGTGGAAAGAAAGGACACTACTCTAACAGTTGTCCGGAAGCTAAGAAATGCTACGAATGTGGGAGCCCGGGGCATGTTAAAGTAAATTGCCCTAAGATAGTAAGGAACCCGATGCCATTGAGATCAGTTCCAGCGTCAGGAGCCAAGAGTAAAGTTTACAACCTATCTGCTATCGAAGGACCTGATGTGACCTCAGGTACATTTCTCGATAAATAGGTTGCTTGAATACGTGTTATGACTTTAACGTTATTATGAGTTCTATCGATTAGTTTTGTGAATCGCTTGATAGACCGTTAGTTAGGATTGAGAATCCTTTAGATCATGACTGCCGTAGAAAAATGAACGTGATGTGTTAGAAAATTTTCTGAGGAATTTTCTAGAAGGAGACGGCCTTAGATAACGAACGTTAAACGTTAGAAATCATCCAAGAACTTTGAAGCTTGCAGCGGTAGTGTTTACACTCAAGAAATGAAAGCATTAATCCGGATGTCCAACTAGTTTATTGAAAGTAAGTGATAGATAGTCATAAATTATACTGACTTTGTTGTGGTTAGAATAGTAATGTCATCTTACACTAGGCTTGGACTAGTACACCTCTAGTTGTATCAAGGGTGTGGTAGATACGCCACTGGTACATCTTATATATATACACCTGAGATACAACGAGAAGTGGACTAGAGTTAGTCTCGTGTAAGTAAATAGTACGGGCCACTGTGGAAAACAAACCAGTAGAATTTATGAATATAGATCACTTATTAGTAAGCAAATGAAAGAAGTGTTGGAATTCAAGAATGAAGATCAAGCCATGCAAAGTGTAGTTAAACGTTCGACGTATGCAAAGGGCGAGAATGGAGCATTAGAAAGACTCACGGAGACGCGTTCTTCCAAGGGATAGCTGAAATGTCATCTGAAGAATCGTTGCGGTTTTGAAGCAAACGAGTCAGAAATAACGTCTTTCGATAGAAGCGTTCTAAATGTCAGATTATCGTATGTAGAAATACGTATTGCAATTCTACATCGCAATTAGAAGGAAGGATTAGGAGCAAGAGAGTTCCTATAGTAAAGTGTTATGAATGTCTAGGTTAGATTCTTAAATCAACCTAGAAAAGAAAGGGGTAAGTTAAGGATATCTCGCTGATGAGATATTCGTAAACGGAGCAGGTTTCGGGACGAAACCTTATTTAAGGGGGGTAGAGTTGTAACATCCCGAAATTTGAGAAATACGTGATTAAAATGATTAATACACATGATATATGTGTTAGAAAGCTAAACGTGTTAAAACGTTTGAAAAATGCATGTTTACCCATTACCGGGTAATAAATCGATAAAAGATAGTATTGCATGAATGATATATGTGTTAGTTGATAACATGAAGAAAGAAAATGAAATTATACGTGTTTTATATCAAAGATAATTGATATATATGATGTTAGCATGAAAAACGTAGCTAAACGTTTATACGGTAGATATAAATGATAGCCGGACAAATATGACTTTACACGATTACATGATATTGAAATACATGTAAATATATGATTAGTATAGTATGAATGCATGTAAAATATTCATTTGATGAATATATATGTGGAAATACGTGTTTGGATAGTTATACGTGTGAAAAATGCATGCTTAATAATTAACAAGAAAATAGAAGGGTAGAAAGTGTAAATTATGGAAATACACAAATATATATATATGTATATACATTATTATATATGACCCGAACCTTCAAGATTGTTAGAAACATGTTTAGGAAGGTTATAAGATGTAAAATGATAGTTACATCAAAAGATTAGGGTTTAATATACATAAGATAAAAGTTAAAAGGCTAAAAGTGTAATTTATGAATACTTACGGATATTATACGTATCTATAACTTTTATAAGTACCCCGAGGCTTATAATGTATTATAATAATGTCCTAAAATGATTCGGAACATAAAATGATGTATATTGTAAAGTTTGAGGGGCCAAATATGTAAATAATGAAAAATATATAAATAAATATATAAAAATATATACGTATGTATACGTATATCATAGAGAGTGTCCCGAGCCTTAGAAACTTTATTTAACATGTTTTATAATAGTTCGGTACATAAAATGACAGTTTGGTAGAAGTTAGGGGCTTAAAATGTAAATATAAAGTGGAGGGACCAAAACTGTCATTCTGTCAAAGTAACAGGCGGTACGCGAGCCACCTCTCCTCCCCTTGGCGATACGCGAAACTTCGCAGGACCAGAATCAGCCACATATGCGACTTGTTCTTCACGTTTGATCCGAATCAGCCCCTCCAGGTGTCGTTTTCGACCGATTACTCATCACCATACGTGCTAGGACCCTGGGGCGACCTCGACTAGTATAAATACGAGTCCCAATCATCCAAAACAACTCGCCAATTCACGATTTCTTCTCTTAAAAACCCTAGAACGAACCCAGATCTCCTTCTGCTAAATTCGATTGATCGACTTGGAGTTAAGAGCTAAAAATCAGCAGTCCACCATTTCTTGGTATGATCTTTAAAAGCCCTCTATCAATTTCAATTAATTTCATGTCCAGATTAGAGATTTAAAACTATGCTTAAATTAGGGTTCTTAATCTTGTTTTAATGAAATCGGGTGATCGGGTGGGAATTAGGGTCTGAATTTTTGTAGGTAATCCTAATTTAATGTATTTTAAGAAAGCCCTAAGTTTATTTCACAATTGGAAAAGGTTTGGTTAAGGTTTTGTAAACGGGTCAAAAATTAGGGTTTTCGTGTCGTTATTCTGCCCAAGTTGAGTAAACGGTTTTGAATTAAGGTTTGCCAATTTAAAGGATATTAGAAAATGTTATAATGGATAATACCCTAAGACGGTTTTGAATAAAAATGAATTTTGATAATAATATGGGAATTTTGTGAAATTAGGGTTTCTAAATATGGTTATTTAATATAAAATAATCCGGAGGGTTTGGGGACTTGAATTTTGGTATGGTAACATGTTTATACATATAATAAGTATATATGAAGTTAAAATGGATAAATAATGAAGTATTGAAAATACCAAGTCAATCGAATATTTAGAAGTTCGTGCGGACCAGAAGGGTAAACGCCTGTACACTGGGGTTTCTGGCATAGCGGGGGTGTCGCCATCCCATCTGGGCAATGGCATCCCAACACTGGGCAATCCCGGAGTGAGCGTTTACTTATAGGAATGCGCGTCTTCATATTATCATTAAAAGAAAAGGATAATTGCCTATAAGGGCATTTTGGTCATTTTAACCTATTAAAAGGATAATCTTAATAAAAATATAATATTAAGATAATAAGAGATAGAAATAAACATAGAGAGTGTTTATTATATGAAACTTTGCGTTAACGCCATACGATACGCAAATTAGGTCAAAAAGGAATCGTTGCGGAAGTTCTGTCCAAGTAAACAAGTTAAAGACATAAGGTGAGTTCTATGAGCCCACTCCTAAATATTTTAAATGTTTTAGATATTTTCGGGCTGATATACATACAAATGTTATAAAATGCATTTAAATGATTTATAACTGAAATGTTGCCTATCTGAACTATTGAAGTGTTAAACTGTTGAATTACCTTTGAATGAATATATATATATATATATATCAAACTGCTAGGTGCTAATTGTTAATGGGTATATTGAACTGTTAAATTGTTATTGAATTGATATATATATGTGGACTGTTGTGGAAATGTATATACGTGAAATATCTTGAATTGATAAATTATTAAAAGGCTTTTGGGATAATATATATAGAAATTTATATATGATATGTTATGAAAATGATATTAAATCATTGTACGTGTTATAACATAATTATAATGACTGTGATATGATATGTGTTATATTTGCTTCGAAATTAAATAGTCAAGTGATAAAGGAATTATTAGTAAACGTTATAGTGAATATGTATGATTATATGAGAACAGGTGATGCAATTGCTTTATTATCATGTGGTGGATACGCCGCTGGTACTTCCTATATATATACATAATAATATTAGTTACCCAGTATATCAGAAGTGTGGAGGATACGCCCTGTATACATACACTAACGATAAATTGGGAGATGTCCACTTGTTGTAGTATATGAAGACCTTATCACTGTTTACTAATAATCTTATGTCTCTTGGGTATTTAACTAAGGGGCGGGTAGTAGTACAGAGGGATTTAGGAGGTAGTGTTGCTCAATGGGATTAGAGACCACTACAAATAGAAAAGGGAAAAAGCTACTGTCCGTTATAGGGAATGCTCTAGAAGGGTAAACTCGGCGGTAAGCAAATTGGGGAAGGCGGTGCAACTGTCCGTTATAGGGAATGCCCTAGAAGGGTAAACTCGGCAGTTAGCAAATAAGGGAAAGCGAGACAACTGACCGTTATAGGGAATACCATAAAGGGGTAAACTCGACAGTCCGCAAAGATGGTTTCTCTGCTTATACATTAGCAGGGTTTACACTGGTAATAAATGTTGGGGTTGTAGGAAGAGATAGCGGGATAAATGGTTTTATAAGGGGTGTTTCCTGTTAAGGAATATTATGTGTTTTATAATTGTGATATATATTATACTTGTTAATTGTCTGTGAAAAAGGATTCTTGCAGGTCCAAGGGTTTTAAACCTCACACCGAGGTAAAGATTTTAAAATATAGAACTCACCAGCGTAAGCTGACCTTTTCCAAAAATGTATGTATGTCAGGTCAGGGTGAGGCTTCGACTAGTTATGAGAAGGCCCTGGTGATAAGGGATTAGACAGGCAAGCTATCGGAAGGAAGGAATGTTATGGCAAGCTGGCATAGATATAGTTATAGCAATAAAACGTAGTGATAGTTAGTATTTCCTTATGTAAATTATCTCTTACTTTGTAGTACTTGGCAATTAAATAAAAGTTTAAAATTTCCGCTGCTTAGTAATCTCTGTTATTACCTTGTGTTCATGAGTAAATCCGATTAGTGACCCCTTCTGGAGCCAAGTCTGGAAATGGGCGTCACAAGTTCACCCGGTGAATTTCAAAAGTTGTCTTCTCAGGTTGAGCCTGAACTTGAACCGAAAATCCAAAACACATGATTTTTGAAAATTTGTGTTAATTATTCATAGTATTATCAGCAGTTACTGACTATGAACCGAAATGTTGTCTGATTAACACTAAAGATTTTCATTTTCATTTTCTTTTTGTATCAAGAGACGGGCTCTTTGAGCACATGTCTCCTTTTAATTAGAATTGTGAAAAATAGTTTAAATTAGTCAAAGTTCATCATACCAATGGCACTAATGAGATAGAAAAATCTAGCTTCATCAAATGCTTTGGTAAACAGATTAGCCAATTGTTGATATGTATGAACTTTGACCATTCTAATCAAGTGTTTCTCAGCACAATCTCTAATAAAATGGTACCTGATATCAATGTGTTTTGCCTTTGAGTGTTGAACAGGGTTGTTTGTGATTGAAATAGCACTGTTGTTGTCTGCAAGAATAGGAGTCTCCATGAATTTGATGCCATAATCCAACATTTGATTCTGGATCCATAAGACTTGACTGCAGCAGCTTGATGCAGCAATGTATTCAGCCTCAGCAGTAGAAGTAGACACGCATGTTTGCTTCTTGCATTGCCAAGACACAAGTCTTTCTCCCAAAAATTGACATCCTCCTGAAGTAGACTTCTTGTCCAAGTTGCAGCCAGCATAATCACTATCAGTGTAAGCTCTGAAGGAGAAATCTGAGTTCTTTGGATACCACAACCCAGGCTTTGGTTGTCCTTTAAGGTATCTAAAGATCCTCTTCACAGCTAACATGTATGATTCCTTTGGTTGACACTAGTATCTAGCACATAAACAAACACTAAACATGATGTCAGGTCTGCTTGCTGTGAGATAGAGCAGTGATCCAACCATTGCCCTGTAGAAGTGAACATCTACTGGTTTCCCACTTAAATCACTGTGTAACTTATGAGAAGTGGAGATGGGAGTTTTTGAGGTTGAAACAGACTGCATATCAAACCTTTTTAGCATATCTTGAATGTATTTGGATTGATTCAAGAAAAGTCCATTTGCAGTTTGCTTCACTTGCAACCCTAAGAAGAAGTTCAGTTCTCCCATTGAACTCATCTCAAACTTAGATTGCATCAAACTCTCAAACTCTTTACACAACGCAACACTGGATGAACCAAAGATGATATCATCAACATAGATTTGTACCATCAAAATATCTTTTCCATCAGATTTCACAAACAGTGTTTTGTCAATAGCTCCCCTCTTATAGCCATTCACTAGGAGATAGTTTGAGAGTGTCTCATACCATGTCCTAGGAGCTTGATTGAGACCATATAAAGCTTTAATCAACTTGCACACCCTGTTGGGGTAATGAGGGTCTTCAAAGCCTGGAGGTTGCTTGACATACACATCCTGTTCCAAAAGACCATACAGAAAAGCACATTTAACATCCATTTGAAATACAAGAAAGTTTTTGAATGCAGCATAGGCAAGAAATATTCTGATTGCTTCAAGCCTAGCCACAGGAGCAAAAACTTCATCAATATCAATGCCTTCTTCCTGTGTGTAGCCTTGAGCTACAAGTCTGGCCTTGTTTTTGATCACTATTCCCCTGTCATCCCTCTTGTTTCTGAATACCCATTTAGTTCCAATTGGTTCTTCACCTTCAGGTAAGTCAACCAATTCCCAAACCTTCTGTTTATTGATCCGAAACAATTCCTCTTGCATTGCCTCTACCCAGCTTTCATCTTCTAATGCATCATTGATCTTTTTAGGTACTTCTTGAGACAGAAATGCAGCATGCAGGCAAATGTTTGCATCAATAGACTTGCTTCTTGTCAGCACAGGAGCTGACAAGTCTCCTATAGTGTTCTCCCTTGGATGGTTCTTTCCAATTCTTCTATCAGGAAATAGTGGAAATTCGTGGCTTCTTCCATTGTGAGGAATATTGAGTTGAGGTAATAACTCAATATTGTTGGTTTGTGATACAGGATCTGAACTTTCTTCATGAGAACTGGGGACTGAATCTGAAATCAGATGCTCAAAACTATACTCATTTGAACCAGCATCTGTTGAGTCATTAGATTCATTGTTCTCAGAATTTTCTGAAGAATTGTTTTCCGGTTGAACTTCAACCGGAGATTCTACTGCTACAGGATCTGCTTGAACTTCAACCGGAAGTTCAACCAGAAAAACTTCTGTATCAGCAGGAACAATTTCAGAGGTTTTCTTTGAGTTGATGGGTTTCACAGGCTTGGTGCTGATGGATGAAAAGAAGGTAGGTTGCATTTGCAGTTCCTTGGTGCTTGTCTTCCAGATATCATCAGCCGATCTTATGTGATTTTGCTTATGTTCTTGTTCCTGCACTATTGAACTCAATGGCTTCTCAATGGTAAAATTGAAAGCAGTGGTTAGTGCATCTATGTCAAATAGCCAGTCAGGTTGAGATACAAAATTGTTAAGAGATTTCTCATTAAAAGTCACATTAATGGTTTCCTCAACAATTTTAGTACTTTTATTGTATACTCTGAATGCTTTTGAAACACCAGAATATCCAACAAAATATCATTCATCTGCCTTTTCAGCAAACTTAGGCAACAACCTATTAGTTATCAAAATAGTAACAGGACAACCGAAAGATTTAAAGAAGTAAATGTTGGGTTTTCTACCTCTCCAAAGCTCATAAGCGGTTTTGTTTTTACCCTTAACAATCAAAGTCCTATTTTGGACATAGCAGGCAGTGTTTACTGCTTCTGCCCAAAATATCACAGGTAACTTGGAATCTGCTAGCATTGCTCTAGCAGCATCAATCAATGTCCTATTTCTCCTTTCAGCAACACCATTTTGCTGTGGAGTTCTAGGAGCACTGAATTGCCTAAAGATTCCCTTTTCCTCACAAAATGAGTTCAAAACATGATTTTTAAACTCAGTGCCATTGTCACTTCTGATTGTCCTAACTTTCAATTTTTCTTGATTTTCTAAAGATACAATTAGTGTTTTCAACAATTCAGCAGTTTCATCTTTTGTTTTTAAGAAGAACACCCATGTATATCTAGTGAAATCATCAATTATGACAAAACGGTATGACCTTTTCCCTACGCTCGTCACTCTAGTTGGACCAAACAGATCCATATGCAAAAGTTCTAGAGGTTGAGTGATAGAAGACTCAGTTTTGTATTTGAAAGAGGTCTTGTGTTGCTTACCCTTGAGGCAAGAAACACAGTGTTCAGAACAGTTGAACTGCTTGTTAGGAAGACCCTTAACCAAGCTGAGATTCACTATTCTGTTCATGTTCTTAAAATTAACATGACATAACCTCCTATGCCACAAATCAGACTCATCCACTGAGGCTTTGGATATAAAGCATGCAATTCAACTGGCTGGAGTGGCAGCAGACAGATCCAAAATATATAGTCCTTCTCTCCTAGGTGCTCTGAGCAACACAAGTTCCTCAGGGATTTTAACACCAGGTTTCAAGACTATGGCCTCTTTCTCAGTAAACATCAAATTTAAATTCTTGTCACACATTTGTAAGACACTAAGTAAATTAAAATTTAATGTGTCAACAAAATTTACCTTGTCAAAGGTAAGCATCCCATTACTGACAGCACCTTGTGCAGTAATGTGTCCTTTTGCACTTCCAAAAGCTACAGGACCTCCATTTATGATTTTGGGATTTTCCAATACTTGCTTGTTTCCTGTCATGTGGCAGGTGCATCCACTATCAACTACCCATAGGCTCTGTTGGCCTTTATTATGCACCTACACACAAAGAAAATAGATTAATTTCTAAAGGGAACCCAAGCCTTTGAGGTCTTGGGCTTGCCAGAAGCATCATACTACTTATACTCTTTAAGTATTAAAGTATTTAGTATTGGATCCTCATTCAACAGGTCATCTTGATCAATGTTCAAGTGTTCAGACTGTTCACTTGATTGACATTGCCTGTTTGTTTTGCTAAGCCTTCTCTCAGCAATCTTCTTCTCTCTGTATTCCCTATACTTCTTTTGTTGGTCAAAGCCTTTGGCAACTCACAGGGTGAGGTGTAGGTCTGATCAACACTAGTTACTGGTGAGATTCTAGCATTAAAGTTTAAAAATTTGTTTGACTGGCTAGATCTCTCACTGTGAAATGCAACAGTGGCATTTCCTCTTGAACTAGAGGGAATTTCCGGTTGAGAGTTGAGTTTGTTTTTCACAAAATTTTCTCTAGAGGTGGTCTTGCCTCTAGATGGGTTTCTCCTTCCTTGACCTTCAAAATGGTCATACTCATCAGTGAACTGAACCCTGGGTCATTGTCTAGGTGCAGTAACTGATCTGAGTGTTTTGGAGTTTTCCGGTTGAACTTCTCTTCCGGTTGAAAATTTTTCCGGTTGAAGTTCAGCCGGAACCCTGTTTAATTTTAAGACTGAAAAACTTCCATTTTTGTTGTTCCCAATTATAATTTTGTTTGACTCAGTATCAATATACTTCATTGTGTTACTTCTTACAGGTGAGATTCTACATGTAGATCTTTTCTGAGTAAAAAAAGTTTTGGGTTTCAACAAGTTTTGAGCTTTGCTCAAAGGATTGAATTTGCACATAGCAGCCATGTGACCTTTTTCACCACAGAAAACACATTCAAACATTTTTCTTTAGGAAGAATCTGTGTCTTTGGTTATTTGGTCATTAGTAACCTAATGGTAAATAAGTTTACCCATTCTTTCAGTTTCAGTTGGTTTTGACTGCTCAGGTAGTTTACCTCCAACTTTTGAGTCCTTGGGCTCATAAATAGTTGGTGGTGGAAAAGCAACTTTTGGTTTTAAAACCTTGGATTGGTCAACAGATGCTGATGTGCTAGCATCTTTGACTTCACAGTTTGATGATGATTCAACAGATTTTGATTCAGAAGGTGAAGATGCAGTGCTATCAACAATTAGACTCACACTACACTCCTTCTGAAGTGCCTCGATTGGAGCAATAACAGGTGAGTATTCCTTGGGTGGTTCAACATTGTTGTACCCAATACCTGTTTTCCCATGCATTTCCCCATTCCAAAGTTTCTCAGCTTTCTTGTTAGCTGTTTGGAATTTGTCACAGGTGAACAAGGCATCTTTTAGCTTAATTTCAAGAACATCATTTTCTGCTTTTGCATCTTTTGTTTCTTGTCTTGAAATAGTTAGCTTGTTTAACAAGTCCTCTAATTGTGTTTCTAAAATGGAGTTAGTGATGTATGCAGTTTCAGTTTTCTTAAAGCAATTCTTTAACTCATTCAAGTTGGAAACTTCATCAATCAGATCAATGTTGTGTTTTGTGTATTTTGCCACTTGTTCTATGCAGGCAAGGCTGCACAGATTTTCCAATACATTTTCAGGAATTTCATTTACCTGTTCAGTTGAATCTTCTTTAGCCATCAAAGCATGGTTGATTGGCTCAAACTCAGTGACAAAGTCATCCCACTCATAGCATTCAGTCTGGTTAGCTACAGCTGCCACAACATTTTGATTTCCAAGTGGGTTTGGTTGAGTTGGCTATTGATTGCTGTTGTTGTTGTTTTGTTGACTGCTGTTGTTGTTGCTTCCATGGTTTGATCTCTGTTGGACATTGTTGTTATTGTTCTGTCCATCTCTCCTTGGCTGCTTGCATTCCCTAGCAAAATGACCAAGTTGGTGACAGTTATAACATTTAGCTTTAGATTTATCCAACCCAATTGATGATCCATTTGACCCTTTATAAGTTCTTCCAGTTCTTTTATAAAATCTTTGGGCCCTTACAGAAACCATAGCCAATTGAGTTAAAATGTCCATCTCTTCTAGATCATCTGCCCCTATGCATTCCAAGTCTTCACGTGTGAAGCCTTGTGATGAGTCAGTTGCCACATAGGCAGAGTGAGAGTTGTCAAACAATGTTGAAGAACTCTCTGAGCCTCTAGGTGACTCAATGAAACTGACTGAGGGTGAGTGATATTGAGATGAATTTGAGATATTTTGAAAATCAGTTGTAACCAAAGCAGTGGTTTGCAACTGTGGTGATGCTTCAGGAAAGTTGTTCTGCTTAAAATTAAGCTCCATTTCATAAGCACTAAGGATTCCATGGAGTTCACTTAGTTTAAGCTTTTTGAGATCTTTGCACTCCCTGATGCTGACTGTGTAAACAGTCCAAGCTGGAGGTAATGATCTCAGGAACTTACTGTTGGCATCAGCCTGTTCGGTTTTTACTTCTACCTTTTGCAATTCATCAAGAAGTGAAACAAATCTAAGATACTGGTTGGTCATAGATTCACCAAGCAATACGGGCCTTCCCTACACTTGCTTCGGCTCAGTTACGTATTGTTCTCCATTCTCTCGACAACAAGGACTTCTTAATCTCCTTTTTATTTTTCCACAACTCTCCTCCTTCATATCCCATGTCACGTTCAAAACCTCTCAGCACGTCCAGTTCTTTCATCTTAGTAACATCACCGACATCTTCTTCCAGTTTAAGCGCTTCAGCTATTGTCTTCATTGAAATCACTATATCTTTTTGCATAACTCTGGCCCGGATGCATTCAGGTTTAGCTCTAACGTCATACACGGCCGTGAGCCAGAATTCTTTAATGTGTCTTTCATCGATGATCGGCGAGTAAGAAATCGCATGAAATATGCAAGACTGTTTCAACCACGCGATGCAGTCTCTAAATCCGAGAGATTTGTCGGTGCTGTCATCCAGATATGCCGTGACGTTGCTCCGAGGCTCATGCTTTAAATCTGACATTTTTCTGTACATGAAACCGAGAGCTTGTAAGTAAAACCGAACTTACATTAAATTAAATTAAATTTAAATTCAAAATTTAAAAAATTGATAGTTTCGCTGCGACATTATAGATTCGCTAAGAGGCCACAAAGTCGCACACGGCGAAATAAACAGATTCGCGATAATGATCTTGGCGACACTGACCGGTTCAGTTTCGCCGAGACACTGCAGTTTCGCTGCGATACTGCAGTTTCGCAGAAGGCGAAACATCAGTTTCGCTGGCAATCACGGCGACACTGTCGGCGAAACTTGGGCATGATCGCTGACAGTTTCGCTCGTGACTGTTGAACTTTCGTTCAGTTTCGCCGAAAGAACCACAGTTTCGCTGGTCGCGACTTTTGAAATTCAAATTTGCCGAAATCGATTTTTAGACTTCGTTTTTGCAAACCAAATACACTATTAACAAGAATAAGCATTTAAGCGAGCGAAATGCGGTTCAAACACAGTTTTAACATCGATTTTAAATGGCCAAGAACCCAGTTTGCCGATTCGACATAAAACCCCAAATTTTGTTGCGATTTTGGATGAGACAAAGCGTTTAATCGACCACAAAACACACGAACCTTCACTCGAAATCGGTTAAACAATGATAAAAGGAACGGTTTGGGCTAGCAGTTTCGCAACGAGGGTTTTAAGCAGGTTTTTCTCGGAGACGACGGTTAGGGTTTCGGAGTAATGACCGAGAAGATCTCGATGACAGGTATAAATACACGGGCAGATTCGCTGCTAGTTTCGCTCTAGCGAAACAATAGTTTCGCCTAGCGAAAGAGCAAATTCGCTCAAGCCAATCAGATTAGTTTCGCCGATAACGACAGAATAGGTTCGCTGATAGCCCATGCGGCGAAACTAATCGGGCGAAACACAGTTTCGCTGAAACCCTAATTTTCAACAAAATGACTTATTTGATATTTAGAACTTTTGAAAAGCCGACAAACTCACACAAATCACCAAATTATTTACAAAGTATCGATCTTATCAAAAATAACGCAGAAAGAAAAATCTTTTTGAATTTTCAAAATGGGAATTAAAAACAACTATACAAGCAAACTTTGATTTTAATTTTTAGAGAAAGATCCAGACATGAGATCATATCAACCAATACGCATCATACACATTTCAATTTCAATTTTAATCAGCATGCAAGTCAAGCAGATCCCGAATGCATCATATTGATATTAAGCATGCACTAATAGTATTTAACATTTTTGGATATGCTTAAGGTATATTAATCATGCACTGATCACCCAGCCTCACTCTATCAAAGACGTTAACAAATCATCATATTTATCATGATTTTTCTTTTAATTCTTTTTCAAATGAGATAAGCGTTCATGATGTTTCATGCAAAAATAAAGCAGAACCCTAAGTGAACAGCAATCAGGTCGGCTGCTAAGCACGCAGAGAAAGCCCGATGCACTTAGGAAAATAAAAAAATGAAAAATAAAGCAGAAATCGTATATATCAACAACAATCAGGTCGGCTTGTGGGCACGCAGAGAGAGTCCGATGATATATACTAAACACCAAGAAAATAAAGAAGAAACTCAATCAGCAGGTGATCAGGTCGGCCGCCTAGGCACGCAGAGAAGACCCACTGAGTCGAGTGTAAAAATGGCATAAAGCCTTATTTGCAAAGCACGCGTACATCAGAACATCTCTTAATATCAGAATCATTGCAACACTTATCCAGAAATGAAAACTAGAGCAAATCAGGCAAGCGTTATGTTTATATCCTACTCATAGATATCATATTAGGCATACACACCCAAAAATCATACAAGCACAATACAACCTTTATTTTTACTCTATCCATGGCAGATAACGCAGGTTGATATACTATCATTTCTCACAAGGTCGGATTAATTTCTCATTTTTGAATTTTTTTTTTGAATTTATTTATGTACTAAATTTTCTGATGACTTCAATTTTCCCCCAAAATCCACAAATACTCTATTTTTGGATTTTTAAAAAAGAAATGAAGAACAAAATAAAAGTGATTCGATCGATACTTGACACAAAAATGACAGACGCTTGAACGGAGACACACTGTCGAAGAAAAAGTTTTGACAAGGAAACTGCTTCGAATGCATGAGTGAAAGGAGGTGACATGAGAAAGATTTTACGAAGTTTAAGCAATTTTAGTGTGATTTACCCCCAATTCCCACACAAGATAACAGTAAGGACATCAAAAAGCAGTTATGAGAAAATTGCAAGGTAAATGGAACTTAAGTACTCCCCTGATTATATTCAAGTAATAATTTGCCAGAAATTATTTGAAGGGGACGGCGTGATCATTGATTTCTTGATTTCAACGAATTCAGCTGCAACAATCACCTGATTCAAGATAAAAGAAATTAGCATTCAAGTTTAAATAAAACGAACTTAAGATGAAATAAAGTTAAAAGAATATTTACGAAAATCTTATTGTTATCCCCCCCCCCCCTTTTTTTTTAATATACATATATTTAACAAAATTTTAAAATGAAATCATGCCCAGCATTTTGATAAGCTCATAAAAGCGGGATTTATCAAAAGTTTTTGTGAAAATATCAGCTTTCTGGGCCTTGGTTTCAATGGGGATAACATCAATGAACCCTTTTTCCTGAGCATCTCGGATTGCATGAATCCGTGTTTCGATATGTTTTGTTCTGAAATGGTGAATCGGATTCTTGGAGATTCCAACAGCAGCTTCGTTGTCGCAGAACAACGGTGTATGGAGAAAGTTGATTCCATAGTCCATCATCTGGTGTTGAATCCACAGCACTTGACAGCAGCAACTGGAGGCGGCAATGTATTCGGCTTCGCCTGTAGATAAGGAGACAGTTGTTTGCTTCTTGCTTTGCCACGAAACCAAACATTCCCCCAGAAACTGGCATCCGCCAGAAACAGACTTTCTATCCAGTTTGCATCCTCCGTGATCACTGTCTGAATATGAATTAAGCTCAAAACTTCCACCCTTAGGATACCATAATCCCAATCTTGATGAGCCCTTCAAATAACGGAAGATTCGCTTGACCGCCTTTTCGTGAGATTCCCTTGGATCAGCTTGATAGCGAGCACAGTAACACACAGCAAAAGTGATATCCGGACGACTGGCTGTGAGATACATGAGAGACCCAATCATTGATCGATAAAGTTTCTGGTCAACACGCTTTCCGTCACTGTCGGGAGTCAAACATGTCTGAGATGTGAAGGGAGTAAGTTCAGCTGAGGCGTCGTTCATCTTGAATTTCTTCAGAATCTCCAGAATGTACTTTTCTTGATGAATAAGAATCCCGTCAGGCTTTTGTTCCACCTGCAACCCAAGGAAGAAACACATCTTCCCCATCATACTCATTTCGAATTTTTCTTTCATCACTTCTTCAAACTCGCGACAAAGCTTCTCATTTGTTGAACCAAAAATTATGTCGTCTACATATACTTGAACGATCAGCACTTCACCGTTGACCTCTCTTGTAAACAACGTCATGTTGATAGATCCACGTGTAAAGCCTTTTCCCAAAAGATATTCAGTCAAAGTCTCGTACCAAATTCTGGGAGCCTGATGTAGACCATAGAGAGATTTATCGAGCTTGTACACTTTGTCAGGAAATTCATGATCTTCAAAGCCAGGAGGTTGATTCACATAGATTTCTTCATCAATGTCCCCATATAAGAAAGTGCACTTAACGTCCATCTGGTACACCTTGAAATCCTTGTGTGCAGCATGAGCCAGGAAAATGCGAATGGCCTCAATACGTGCAACAGGTGCAAACACTTCAGTATAATCAATGCCTTCTTCTTGATAAAAACCTTGAACCACGAGTCTTGACTTGTTTCTGATTACAACACCTCTATCATCTGGTTTGTTCCTGAATACCCACTTTGTACCAATTGGAACCTTGTTTTCTGGAAGATCCACGAGTTGCCAAACCTTCAGCTTTCTGAATTGTTGTAGCTCAGACTGCATAGAGTCCACCCAACTTGGATCTGCTAAAGCTTCCTCTACATTTTTAGGAACGATCTGAGACAGAAAACACGCGAACAAGCATTCATTTATCAATCCAGACTGATGACGAGTCCTCACTCCATCCGTAATAGAACCAATGACGAGCTCATGTGGATGATCTTTTATGGTTTTGAAATTTGAGTCAATGTTGAGGGGAGCGGGTTCGGAGGTTTAAGGTAATTCATGAGATGAAGATGGACAGTCGGGTTGATGCGTAGGTTGTGAGGGAGAGGATGGGTTTTGTTGAATTTCGGAGTGAGGGGTGATAACGACAAGAGGAGGATTGTCATTTGCTTCAGCAAGGATAGGAAGATTGAATGACTTGAACAGAGTATCTGAATCATAAAACCATTCTGGTCCGGACCCGGTGTTGGGAGTATTTGATTCTTGCCAGTCAACGTAGTAGGATTCCTGCACAATTCGAGTACGTTTGTTATAAACTCTATAGGCCTTTTGAGAAGAAGAATACCCCATAAAGAAACACTCGTCACAGACGGCTCCAAATTTCGTAATTTGAGCTTCGGTATTTAGCAGTGTGCACGAACATCCAAACGGCTTAAAGAAATCAATCAGTGGCTTCCTTCCATGATACAGCTCATAAGACGTCTTCATCTTATCTTTCACGATTAAGACGCGGTTCAGCACATAGGACGCACAGTTCACAGCTTCAGCCCAGAAGATAATCGGCAGCTTTGATTCTATCAGCATGGTTCGAGTAGCTTCCACGAGTGTGCGATTCTTTCTTTCAGCAACTCCATTCTGCTGCGGTGTTCTTGCTGCACTGTATTGTCGAAGAATCCCTTTGTTTGCGCAGAAGGAATCAAAGATCTGATTGCGAAATTCAGTGCCATTGTCGCTTCTGATTGCCTTGACTTTCTTGCTTCTGGAGCTTTCCACGGACAGGATAATGTTCTGTAAAGCTTCAGCCGTGTCTCTCTTTTGCTTCAAGAACCTAACCCAAGAGTACCTGGAATAATCATCAGTGACAACAAGACAGTAAGATCTTTTTCCCAAACTTGGGACACTAATCGGTCCAAATAAATCAGTATGGAGCAATTCTAAGGGACTTGAAATGGAATTTTCAACTTTTGACTTATGTGGCTTCTTATGTTGTTTTCCTTTAGCACATGAAAGACATTTTTCAACGACAGAAAAATCTTTGAATGGAAGACCCCGGACCAAATTGTTTTTGACAAGATTATTTAAAACCGACAAAACTAGGAAAGCGAACCCTTGAACTTGTACATTCTGATTTCCTATGACCTTTATGATGAAAATAAATGCTTATTTATCTAGTTGGTCAATTGCTATAGTCATTTTTGGAAAAGCCGTGATGTACGGCTAAAACCGGCAAAAAGCACGTTTTGACCTAAAACTGTCGTTTCTTCCTTTAGAAGTCTTATGGACTCATATGATAATCACTTGGAAGTATATACTATTTCTAAACTAATATTCATCATGGATATAATTAATATTTTGATTATCAAGTAATAAATATTTATTTGCAATAAATATTTCCTTAAGGTCAACAATGTCATATCCCATTAACGGGTTACCCTAACACCAAGACTTGACCAACCAAATTGGAGTGACTTAGATGTCAACCCAATTTCTATATTCTAAGTTGTCTTGTAACATTGTATAGGACTGCTTACTTGCCTACCTTACTGAATTAATACTTGGGGGAGAATTTATTACAAACATAAATCATTGCCTGACAAATAGATTACTTGTTACCTTATTGATTACATGATCTTTTCTAGTCCAAATCATATTGTATCATGCTTGTTCATGTTATGATGAAACCCCACTATTAGTTGAATCCGATTATTTTACAAACAGAAACGATGACTCGTGGATAGATCTATCGGGTTAACGCCCCTGCTCTGATTGGTAGCTCCAATCCTGACTTCGTGTTAATAGTCAAAAGGGTACATACAGTTATATTTGGCCATGCGGTACTGTTGGACATAGTTCATGAGTGGGTAATCAGTTAGTTTCGGAATTCAAGGTTCATGGTAATTTATAAAACAGTATCTAAACAAATTGTCAAACGATGGAATGATTATATCAAACTCTGCTTATCAAACTTTACTTGCATGCTATCTAAACCTGTGAACTCACCAACTTTATGTTGACTCGTTTTAGTATATGAATTCTCAGGTGATTGATCGTGTTGCATTCAGGACATCATAACATTTAGGACCTGCATTTTCTTATTCTGGAGTCATGGTCAAACTGAGCTGCTCTTTTGGAGATTTCATTGTGTGACAATCTGACTTTTTAGGTCATTTTCTGGCATTAACTGAACGTGCATTAACTGAACGTAACCGTATTAAATGTTGTGTGAACATTTATGTGATCGACTGTGTTGACTTTAGAAAATAGGGTTTTGTGTAATCATTATGATACGGGCACGCACGTAAGGTCGAACGTTGATATTCTATGATTACAACTTGTGATTTTATGTGATATATGTATATATCAACACATTATATCCTATTATTTTATGTGACGACGTGTCGTGAAATTATACATATTGTTTTATGATCTTATGTGAGTAAAACTTTCATTTTATGTGAATCCAAAATAAATAATTACGGGTTATTATTTATTATTTTATATGGTTATCTAGGGTTTACATCCTTATAAACGTTACGTGTTAATCACGTGCTGATTTATATTCGTTTTGTCATCATATAAGTGTTGTCTGTTAACCCCGTTAGTAATGATAACTTTTTATAACTTGAAGGGACTTGATGTGTCTTTTTCCAAACTCTTTTAACTATATAAACTTGCAAGGACCAGCCTTGCACTTTTCCTAAACTTTGTACCATCCTTGCAAGTTCTTCGAGGGACCATTATTGCCAAACTAAGAAAGTTGAAATTGGTGGCGGTCGGTTACGTGAAATAATGAACCGATGATCGGTTTCGACTTTCGACCGATCATCATTACCCTCGTCGGTTTCATTTGGCCTCGATGGTCTAATTCAATGATTAGGAATTGTGCAGACTCACAAACACAACTCACTCTCTCTCTAAACTCTCGCAACTCTCTCCCTCTGCTCTTTTTCGTTTTCTGGAAACTCAAAACCCCCACCGAAACATCACTATTTCGTCACTGTAACACCGCCATTCAGCCCCCTTTGTGATCGCCATTCATCACTGTACAATCAGGATCAATCGAATTCGAGTCTCGTGGTGGTGCTCGATGTTCGCATTCAAGTTTCGGGTTTCGTTTCGGCATCAGAAACACACAAACCCTTCATCTCCGATTCAAGGTAAATGATTCTATACGTTAATCGCACGTTTTCTAGGCCTCGTTTCAACTTTCGCGATTTTCCGGTCGCCGGAAAATACCTCCGGCGACATTAGGGTTTGTGGGGAAGAAGATGGGATGCGACTATACCATATTAAATGTAATAAGCGACGGGTTAAAACACAAACGGGTTGGGCGCCCGGATGGTCTGTAACGTGTGTTGAAACCTCGAGGTCGCGGGTTCTAAACCCGGCCTCTGCGTTTTCTTTTCCTGTTTTCTTTTAAAACCCGTTTCTGGCCACCCTTACTAGATAAAACATTTCGTTTCGAGTTGTTAAACAAGATGCAGCTTTGGCGTAGTGGTTTGGGGTCTGCGCGTGGAACTGGAGGTCGCGGGTTCGACCCTAGCGACCTCCGTTTCTTTTATTTTGAGGCAATTTTTTTTAGAATTCTTATTTTTGGTATTTGATCACTATATTTTGTACCAAAATTGTTCCTTGTCATATCTTAAACCCGTAAAATTTTAATTGAGACATTTAAACCTCGTAAATCATGTTTAACGTGTTATTTTAAATTAATATATACTTCCAAAACACACACACACACACACACATATATATATATATGGTGATATAAAATTTTAGGTTTTACAAAAAGGTAAAATATATATATTGTCCTTGCAAATTCGTTATTAATGTCACTTGAACGTTTAGATAAATATAAATACATTATATATATTTATTTTTGAAATCTTTGAACTTAGAAAATAAATAATATTGATATATATTGTATCTTCCTGCGTATTTCGATAATCGCTCGGATTTGGCACACGTGCCATCCTCGACTTGTTCGGTCTTCACGATAATTCGTTTCGTCATTTACGTTAGACTTAGCCGTTTTGGTTAAACACACACTTATACTTGTATGCTCGTTAGGTGATTGATTGTCTTCACAAGACTCGTTCTTGCTACATGATTAACTGTTTATCTGGAAACTTTTGCTGTGCAACCTAAGGTGAGTTTCACGGCCCCATTTTACTGTTTTAAATCCTGTTGGGGGAGATTAACATGCATGATTTACACAACTGAGATAATTAGACTTTTATATATCACACGATTACTGATTACTTGTAGGCACACTGAGACAACAAAGTCCTTCTCTATGGTACCGTTAGTATTTGGTGACGATAGCGGGAAATATATTGTAGTACTACTGGGTCTGACAAACCCCACCCGGGCCAGTCGCTCTGGCACGATTGGATATCGAACGGGTGTTATATTCGTCCTAAACACATACAAGGCAAACTATAAACAACTGTCAGCTTCGGTGACCATCAACGTGCAAAGTTTCATGTACATAGCCTAGCTAGCTATTTGATATATATTAGTGATTATGCTCTTACAACTTGACTATTGTTGAATAGTCAATCTTAAACTCAACTTGATTGTTGTTGAACAATCAATTTTAAACTGAACTTGAACTGTCGATGAACAGTTGATTTACACCGAACTGGGACTGTTGTTGAACAGTCGATTTACATTCAACTGATGAACTGATTAAACCTGTGAACTCACCAACCTTTGTGTTGACACTTTTTAGCATGTTATTCTCAGGTTGCGGATGTTCGGGTATCACGAGTACGCATGCACGAGTCTTGAAACGCTTTTAATGTCTTTGAACAAGCCACGTCACTTTGGGTGACAAATATTTTAAATAAGTACTTTTATTTGTATTTACGCTTCCGCATTTGTAAAACTCTAATTTTATATTTTAATGAAATATGAAACGCTTTTATTAATTATTTGTCGTTTGGTGTAACTAATGGACGGCGATCCTGGTTTGTCACGCTCCCTGCGGCGCGTTATCGCGCGTGGGATTTTTGGGGGTGTGACAGATTGGTATCAGAGCCATTGGCTGCAGCGAACTAAGATTCGTCTTAGACTGTAACTGTTTTGCATTAGTTGCACTTAAACATTTTTCTCATGCATCGTGATACTCACTCCTAGACGCACCTGGTTTATGACATGTCGTTACATCATCCAATCCACTTATACTCTCGGCGAGGAGCCGATTATTCCTGAGTCATTTTCGTTAACCTCTCTGCGTCGTGTTCCTCTTGGTTGACATCCATAGAATACGAGACGTCGAATCAGATCAGAGGATCGCATCTTCACTCTTGACGAGTCGTTTGCTGCTCGGGATTATTCTTGACTGAAAAACTGGGCGTGGTACCCGGATAATGGGCGAGTTCTTACGTAGGAAGGTGGTGATACCTCTTGCTATACTTAAACCTTTTTCTCCTAGTGTGTGAGATTCTTGTTGAACATGACCTATTGGCATTACTGAACACTCATGCTCGGGAAACGTAATCATGACGTGCTAATAGTGCGATCATTCAAATTCAGTAGCGACAACATTGTGTGGATTCAAGTGGTTTTTTTTATGGGGAAACTTATGTCTACCTTCGTTATCCTGATCTTTTCACATTTGCTCTGACCTTCTAAGATCTTTCCCTTCTCGTTTCTATCGCATGGTTGCGTTGTAATGAAGCAACTTGAATGAAACTCTTATAAACTAAATAGCACGTGATGTGTACTAACTGACTTTTTCTCCCTCTCATATATATGAAATTTGTGATCAGGTTGGTATGTGTAGTAATGATTCTATTTCTTCGAGCTAAGCTTGAGTCATTGTGATAAATCTTATTCAAATCCTATGAGCTAAATTTCTGGCTGACTCGCTTCGGGTGGGTCATTCCAATTGAAGCGAACATGTTGCTCTCGAGACTTTTCTCTATAACGAATCTGGTCAAGATAACCTTGGGTTAGTGACCCCATCCTTGATACCCACTCTGAGGATATCTCATAGGTACTCCACAATACCTGGTAGCTGAAGTAAGAAGAACTAGGGTGACCATATAGGGTAAATTACAGTTACGGGTGCACACGTAAATGTAATTTGCAGTGTATGGAAATCCTGGAGAATCTTACTAGGCAAACCAATGGTCGTATTGGGACCAAATTTCTGTAAATTTTATTTTTCTCCTCGTGGCATTGAATGTGAACATGTTGAACTCAAACGGATGATCGAAGTCATCTATCTTTGTAAACGTTATCGTCTGTGACCTTATCTCTCTTATATATGGATTCTAGACCCTTCGAGAACTCTTTTAAAACATATTAGGAATGCTAGTCCTAAAGGGACATCGTTTCACTCGTGTACTTAAATGACAAGTTTTTCTTGACTACGAAAACTCTTGACGAAATATTTGACTGGTTTGAATTCATATTGAATCATAATTCTACGTTTACGACTTTAGCGACCATATCAATCCCTAGAACTTTACGATCGTTAGACAACTCGGATATACATTCACTGAATGAATACCCAGGAAATAGTGGTTAAACGAGTTATATAAAATCATATCGCGAGCAGTGGAACATATTTATTGGCTGAAAACTTTTGTGAAGTTACACTCTGAAGACTCATAGTTCCTGATTTTCTTGTGCGAACCAAAACTTGTTACCAGCAACATCGCCACGATTGTACAAAATGCCTACCTCGACCACAAGCATATTTATCTCTAATGGGGGTAATGTTAGTGAAAAGCCTTCCTGATTTTCAAACTAATGACTCCCAGTTTTAACGTAAGGCCTATTCCGATAGATCTCCTGATCCTGAACTATCGATTTTTTATTGCATAATTCAACCTTTCATGATTTAGCAACGGGTAATTTCTGATTCTCGTGATTTTGTACTCTTTTATGTCTTGGATGAGCTTTTAAGCTTTGAACCGGAAGGTGTTACACTTTTGGTTAGCTTTTCTACTAGTTAAACACCATTGATGATGAGACTACCTTGTACCTCAATCGCCGTAACAAAATAAAAAATCTTTTTATGGAAACCCTATTTACACCCATCGAGCATGAACTTCTTGATATCAAAAGATAATTATACCGTCGTCATGCATTTTCGCTTCTTACGCATTGAGTGCACCAAGTTATCCATACATTTGTACATTTCTTAATGCTCATGTCCTAACAGTTATCGATAAATTGCTGGTACACGAATCCTCGTCGTCCTTTTCAGAAAACTTTCATTGATGAACCCCCAACTTGAACTTAAACCTTGTGGCTTGTTTAAATTTTGACCGTCTTGAAATCTGAAGCTTTATGATATCCGCATTACGCGTGCCAAACTCTTGACGATCCTCACGATAATAGAAAACCTTACGCATCCCATTGGTCTTGTGAATGGAAGTACCTACACCTTTTGGTTGTGCAACGTATTGAGGTTTTAATCTCTCGCCCCTTTTACATGCAAGCGTATGGTAGAAAATTGAAGTCCTCTATTTCCGATGAAAATATCCAATGTGTTTTGACTAATAGCTAGTAATGGTAGGTTGTTGGTACATTTTCAAGGTGCTGGTAGTGTGGTGGGTTAGCTGCGGTACACCCTATATATAAACATTGGTAGCACATTGAATGTGGGACCAGTACCGGACCAAGGATTGACTTTAGAGTCATACACAAGAGCCTCGTCATGAGAAACTCCATCTAACACGACTAGGTCCTCGACAGAACTGCTTAATGCTACTTCCTCCGAGATTACATATATCCCTTACGTATTCCTACCAAAAGAGACATACCCAAAATAATCAAACTTCATGCTTTCAATTGTCTGAGTCTAGAAGGAAACTTGTCTAAAGCGAATTTCTCGCCATGATTTAGACGCGAGTTTTGACTCAGATGAACATCAATGTTTTGAAAACCGGATATTTTCCCTTATGAATGACAAGCCGCCTGATCGAAGGATCAACTCCAGTTTGTAGAAGCATGTGTTAAGAAGTAGATCGACTTTCGTTTAAGGGACACTACTTTTGGGTCGACTGCCTTGTTTTTATACACTCTCTGGCATTCACAGAGGTGATAGCCCTGATCTTTTTCTATGGAACACCCGATTTGACCTTTTCACCCGCGATAAACTTGTACTAAACCCTAGAAAAAGCGCATGTACAGGCAACCCAAGCCAAAGCCACTTCTGATCATCCTGATATTTTGTGCATCGCAGACACCCTTTTGTAACACTCTCATACTTTATCTTACTTTTGAAGACCACTTGAACCGATGTTTTGACATGAAAGAAAGCATGACGCATAAAGCGCAAGAACACCAAGGAGGTTGAGCATTTCGGGGAGCTTAAACAATGAAGATTTCCCTAACGAGACGTTTACTCTATTGGATTCTATAATCGTTGACATGTTCATTTCGATATCTATTTACACGAATTCCTTGTCAAATCTTGTCAAGCACGCTATATTATTTTTCTCTGAGTTTTATACTATTCCCTACGTTATCTGCATCCTCCCTGTTGGTATCTTCACTAGTGCCAGTTTAAACCCACATGTCATTCTTTGAATGTGTAGTTGCGACTATCATAAACTTTTATCCCATCGTTTACTCGAATTCATGAACTATGTCGTTGATGCTTTTCCTCTATTTTCTATTCTCATTCTTGATTCCATGCGTAATCCTGCAGATCACTTTTTGATATTCGGTAACTTATAGTTTACAGTTTTATTTTGTTGGATCTTCACTCTAGATTTTTGGATTCTTTAGCAAGGTAATGTGCATGAT